>JABUQX010009090.1:0-41447 GCA_015478945.1 Trachelipus rathkii
AAGAGAGATGAGAGCATACAGTCAATTTCCGGATTGGTAGTAGAGAGAAGCCTTTAGCTGACGGTGAAACGTTCCAATTCCGTTCGATTTTGGATTGAAAGAAGTCGTGCAATCTTTTCTGAACCAAGAAGATTCATCAATCTCTCCATAAGACTGCAAGGATTCAACAAGGTCTATACCTTGGTCTTGGTGGAAGAGCGGCACAACAAGGCGAAACTCTCAATGAGCCAAGAAGTTTAGCTTATGGATTCGCACAGGTGACAGAGAGAGGGATAGCCTCGTTCCATCGTGTGAACCGATCTATACACGTAAGAATGTTATTCTACCAGCGGGAAGGAGGCAGAGGTCACGATGTCGATGTGGAAACGTTCAAAGCGAGCACCAGGAGGTAAGAAGGTACCTAGCGGGGACTTGGTGTGACGGTGGACTTTAGAACTGGCAGGGAAGACAAGTGCGACACAAGTTTGCTACGTCGGCATTCAATCAGGCCACAAAAATCGGGCAGCAACCAGTTTTCGTGAAGCCTCAATGCCTAGGGTGTGAGAGCGAATGGAGGTTGAGGAAGACAGCCTTACGAACGAGTGCAGGTACAAAGGACGAGGAGATCTGAGGACATCAACAGAAGTCTCTTCTTATCCACAGGGAGTTGGAGCACTCAAGCTTGCAGAGAAGAGTCTTGTGGAGTGCAGGTTTAGTAGTCTGGTCACGTTGCCTATAAGCGCGGTAGTCGATGTTAGTGTAAGGCTGAAAAATGCGTCGATTGCAATGAGGGAGAGAGCGTCGCAGTGAAATTGTCGACACCTGAAATATGTCTGAGATCAGTGGTAAACTGTGAGACATACTTAAGGTGACGAGCTTCTCGAGGAGATGTGCCGTTAGTTTCTGGAGACCATAGCGAAGGTAAGTGGTATTGGATCAGTGAGTATGTTGCATACGACCGCTCCAGAAAAGTGCGGATGGACGAAATCAAGTTTAAATTTGAAGCTAAAGTAAAATCTATTTATGTGAAGAGTATGAGGAGGTTGCAATTGCGAGAGAAAAAAGGCGAGAGGAGACCATACTCCGTTCAGGTGCTGCTGGAGAACAATAGACAGCAAAATTGCGGAGGACAAATCTACCTGATCTCTGGTCGGAGCTGAGTCTGAGGGTGGACTAAGAGTGTGGCGAAAGCGAGTGCTTCTTATGAGTTCAAAGCAACCGTGCTTGCATCAGACCAGTACTTTTGTAGAACTTGGCCCGGGCTTGGGGCGTGTGAGAGGGTGAGGGGTCGAAGATATCAGGGCCCCAGATTTGAGAAAACAGAGTGATCAGATATAGTGCTTGCCGAGGTCTGAGAGCTGGCTTGCGAGAGACAGGCGGATAGGGAAGGTGCGAATGGCCTCGACGCGCTCTGCAAGAGGACAAACCGCTGAAACAGTGTGTCCCAAAAAGGTAAGAGAAGGGACAGCCAAAACATCACTTTGGCCGGTTGAACGCATGCCACTTCGTCCACAGTGGCAAAAAATGCAGTAGAGCGTTTTTGACGAGAGTCGTGTTGGGAGCACGACAAGGGGATGTGAGGGGAGACTCTAAGAAGGATCTATGAAGCGTTGGAGAAGTCTGAGTGCCCGCAAACAAACGCATTCTGTATAACTTAAAGGCCAAAAGGGGTTGAAGAATCGGCCGTACTTCGTACTGTCCTCTAGTGCGACTGGTTATTGGTGGTAAGCCTGACAGATCAATTTACTAAAATGGATTATACCACAGGCAGATTAGAGGTGAAAGACTGGATGTGCGACCGGGCGGTCTGGTATTGTGCAAGCGTTCAGAGCCCTAAGATTCCACAGGGGCGCCAAGAAGCATCTTTAGGCACCATGTGGAGGGGGGAGGCCAAGGACTAGGGCGGACGATCAGTTCGAGCATTGTGCGTGGAACTCCGTTTGGCTGTTCTTGGATTGTCAGGGAGGACAGACGCCGAGGCGAGCGAAAGTGGGAGAGCCAGTAAGTCCTCTATAACATAAGGCGACAGAAATGTCGAAGCAGGAGAAGAAGAAGACAAGGGGTTTTCACAGCGGCGAAATCTTCTGACAGGATGTGAAAAGGGGGAGGGTCTGGAAGAGGAGCACCGAGAGGATCTTTTAAGAGCAGAAGAAACTACTGCAGAAGAAGGAGAGTACACGTCACCAATCTCCTGTTTTTAGATGCATAAGTGCGAAATGTACAGAAATCAGCTCGCAAAATGGGTTTTGGGGGTCACTCAGACAGTACCAGAGGAAATTGACGGGGAGAGAGAGTCTAAGTGCACGGCGCTCACCATAGACGGGGATGGTCTACCATTTGCAGCGTAAAGAGCCCGTCAGGAAGAGAACAGCGGACTCTGGGTAGCATTCGAGGTAAGCAAAGGAATACGAGGTTCGGTATCGATAAGGATAGAAGAGAGTTTGTGGATCTGTCGAAAGGCGCAGGACATCCTGAGAAGAAGAAGGGGAGAGGAAGCACGTGGGGATGGAGCAGCTGTATCACCGCTTTATGACGGCTGGCTAGAGGGTTATCCGAAAAGTTGCAGGGTTGGTTGCACCTTTTCGGCTTTCAGGCCAAACCGGTGTGATAAAAACAATACCATTAGATATTGCTGCGGCTGGGTGGGCGAACGGTGTGAAGGGAAAATTGAAGAGGGAGCGGTGGCGGAAGAGATTCCTTGAAGAGGTAGCAGTTGGAGATGGAAAACTAGCTGCCGGGTTTGCCATGGCCCATGTTCAAAAGTAGAAAGATCGAGCTTATCCGAAAATGAGAGGAACATGGGGTCGTGAGAGGGCTGGAGATGGACCAAGGGTACAGGGATGGGGGTAACGGGTAAGAAGGAAGCAGGCAGCCAGCGAAGAGGGAACGAAGAACGAGGGTGGGGGAAAAAGTTAAGGAGAAGAAGGCGAAAAGAAGGGAGGCAAGAGGTAGAAGGAAGAGGAATGCCTGGCGCAGGAGAGAGGAACAGTCCGGGGAAGAAATACAGAATACGGGGCATTGGAGTGAAACGGCGCAGGGTGCCATCTGCCTCTCTGCTAACCTCCTGGAGAGAGAAAGGCTTCGTCTAAGAGCTGAAAATATTGAACGGTCGTGTGGAAGTTTCTGACAAAAAGTGTGCGGATGAAAGTGATTTCTGGAGGGTGGGAGGAACATTAATAAGGACAACATCTGCACTGTTTTCTTAATGGTTAGAGATTTAGCAGCTAATTTCAATCTCATATGTGCTTGCCTGAGTAGCATGCGAGAGAGCAAAAGATCTCGAAGAGCAGTGTAGGGAGTGTCAGAAGAAGATAAGGTGGGAATGGAGTCTCTGATACGGAGCGAGACATTTTCGGGCAAGAAAGACAGAACAACGTATCTTGTCTGTTGTCGCCGAGTGCCAAATTACCGTCAAGTAAGGACGATAGTTAGGTGGTGCAGAATAGAAGGGCGGAAACGATAATAGCGTGTGAGTGGGGAAGGAGTGGAATTCATCTAAATGACGAGGGCGGAGAATTAGCAGAGAAAAGAAATTGTGAAGAGAGGAGAGATAAGCAATTAGGGAAGAGTGAAAATGAACATAGAAAGGAAGGGTTTGATCAATACTTAAAATTGTATTAAATTATAATGATTGAAAAAAAAAAATAATAAATATTGGTGTTGCGAAATAGATTAAAATAAAATTAACTATTTTGTTCTCTGGTATGAATATGGGTAAACTACCAATGAATTTTTTGTTTCTGTTGAAAACTATTGTTTTGCTTGAAAATGTTTTCTGTTGCCGGTGATATAATAAAGTTATTCCGTCTTGAAGATAAAAATTAAAAAGTGCTGTTTTGGTTGTATATTAAATACAATACTCCCATTACGGGAGGGGTTTGTTTCGATGTATGTCCGTATGAATATATATTATATATATATATATAGTATAATATATATATATATAATATTATTATAATTTATATATATTTTATTATAATATTAGATATACTATATATAATATATATATATATTATATATATATAATCTGAAATTATATAATTATTATGCTAAAAATATAATATTTTCAATATTAAAATAAATGATTGAAAAGAAGTAATAATAATAATGGATAATTATAATATCATAATCATAATAATATATATAATAATTTTAAATAATAATAATAATAATAATAAAATAATAATTACTTTTTTAACTTCAACAAAATGTTTAACATGCAGATTCCGAGGTTCTACCAGGCACAAAAAAAGCTGGTGCTGCAGATTCAGGAGAGGCTGGGTAGTTGGGGGGGTACTACTGCAGGCTAGGTTTGCCTAAAATCAAGTGTAAAATGAAGTTTCTAGAACTCCAAATCTCGTCTTCGATTCACGTAACAAAATACATTGGAGTAATATATAAATTGCATGATATAATAATGATATTTGGGTTATATTTTCCTGTGTAAAAGAATAATTAGCCATAATAATACGAAAAGCGAATATAAGTGAATATGATAAGTGAATAAATACAAAAAATAGTAAATTGAATATAAACAAGTAGGGCCTACATTGGACTCTTGATTTGTAAATAGTATCAATAGTTAAATTTAGAAATGGCCGTAGGTCCATTACTAGAAAACACCTTAGGAAAATAGGATTTTGGTTATGCTACCAAAGCTTTCTACCATGAATAAACTAAATAAGAAACTATGGTAAAAAATATATATGAAAAATTCTATAATCACTTTACAACTAGGGGGTCCTAGTAGGGCCTATATAATTATTGTTAATTATACTATAATATAAATCAATTTTTGATCATCTGCAGCTCACGCGATAAATTGTATGAAAAAGTTTGATCTAAATGATAAATTCAGCGTGTAAATACATAAATTGTAAAAATAGTAGAGCAATATTCGCGCGGTGCGTTAAAGAACTGTTGTAGTGCATCATAAACATAAACGGAAGAATGTCGAACACTGCCAGCGTCTTACGTCATCGTGTGTGGAATTAATGTGTGATCTCTAAGCAATACATGTGAGGTGCAAACCGACCATTTATCATCAGACACTATGCTTATAGCAGCTAGAGAAGTACAGGAAATAAGTAATATATATAAATATTATTGAATTAGTTAGTTAGATAATAATGACAAAGATATTTATATAATAATATTAATATATAATATATGTTATTATTAATATATATATTATATATATATATATATATTATATAATAATAGTATATATATTATATATATATATATATATTATATATAAATATATATATATATAGTATATGTATATTATATATATATATATATATATATTATATATATATATATTATATATATATATATATATAAGTATATATATTACTATATATAATATATATTATATATAATAATATTATATATATATATATTCTATTATATATATATATAATTATATAAGTAGTAGCTATATATATATATTAGGCCTTATCTGTTTTACGACTCTCATTTTTGAATATTTTATTTTTTTTTTAAATATATTTCTAGTATTGGCTGAGTCCTAAACAATTCAATTTTCAGTGGGTACGAACATGATTCGACAGAAATTACTTCTAGGCACGCTGTTCGTTTACGATCGTCAGTTTTAATTTTTTTTTTTTATTTTTTTTTCTTATAGGAAATACGCCAAAGGTATACGAAAGATGGAGGAGTGCGGAGGTATCTCGGCTTCCTGGGGACTACAGGTAGGACTATTTCCCCTCCGGAGGTTCCGGAACCGTCGCTCTTGGTATTGGGTGTGCGGGGTTCTCCGCCTCCTACGGGGTATGGACCGCTCCCTTCTGTCGTCGGTTGAGCCCCTAAATTTTTTTTTTTTTTGCAGTTTTTTTTATAATTTTTTTTTACATTTTTTGTAATAGACTTTATATAGCCTGATTCCAAATATGTAATTGGTTTTCTCTAGTTGTTGTATTTTCGAGAATATTTATTTATCCGAAAAAAATCTATTGATAGGCTATTTTTTGTTTTTTTTTTTTTACATTTTATAATAAGACCATAATACTGGCTGATGTCCAAATATGTAATGGTTTATTTCTGTAAGTGTATTAAGCTTTTCGAGATATTCTCCATGTTTTGAAAAATTATGTAACATAAATGATGATTTTTTAAAATTAATTTAAAATACTTCGAAATTGAATCATAGCCGTTACCCCCTAGAAATTTCATTGTTGGGTATCATATAGTCGAATATGTTAAAAAAAAACAAAAAAATTAAAATGAACAGGAGTCCGGGTAAACAGGAATAAGGGACCTAGTATAGGGAATTATATAATATATACTATAGTTATTATATATACTATATATATATATCTATAATTATATATATATATTATTTATATTATATTTCATATATATAATATATATATATACAATATATATATATATCTATAGTATATTATATAATATATATATATATTATATATATATATATATATATATATATATATAGTATATTATATATAGTAATATTTATATTCTATATATATTGATATATAATAATATATATATAATATTTTATATTGTAATTATATAATATTATATATATAATATAATTCCCATTTTTTTTTTCTTTTTTCTCTTAATAAAAAATTTGGCCGAGGAAATTAATAACATTCTTAACTTATTTATTGGAAGCAATATTGACTACAGCAATTCATTCACATATTTTTGTTTCAAGTATTTATCTACATCTGTAATTCTGTTTATGCCTATTTTGGTTTTTGTTGATGTAGATCAAATGAAAATTAAATCATCGATCAGCCCCCCACTCGGCGTAAATGGAGAATTTTATTTTCAGTTTTCCAGATTCTTGTACATTATATATATTAATAAATATATATTATTTATATATTATTTAAGTTATGGTATTCTAATATATTATATCTATATTAATATATATAATATATATTATATATATATAATATATATATATATATATATATATATATATCGTTTACAAGAAACACCCGTGATTATGGCGGAAAAGGGTGGTTAATCGAATGGAGGAAGAAAAAGTGTGCGTGTTTTCTATTTTTTAAAACCATTCCGTGACAGAGGTTGCTCTTTTTGAATAAAATATCGTGATAAGGACCTGAATATCAGAACTGCGGTCTCTTCCATCCTAGTCAACATAATTTGTCACACATAGAAGCAGTCTCAATAGTCATAGAACAACCACAGACGTAGGGTTTTAAGTATGTGTTGCGACACTAAAATAAATCTGCTTGTGATTTATTTTTATAATTTTTAATTTTAATTTTATTTCATTAAAAAAAAAAAAATTTCCCATTCAAGTGAAAGGTTTTTTTTTGACATCAGGAGCTTTCGAAAGTCACTTATCATTACAATTGGTAAAGAGGGAGAAGGAGAAAACTTGCCTTTATAAACATAGAAAACAACAATTTTTTTAAGAACTTCTAGAATTATTCAAAACTAAAAGTTCTTTCTTCCCTCATATAAAGTTTCTGGTGATTTACCAAACTTTAATTAATTATATTTATAATTTATATAATATATGATTATATAATTTATATAATTTATAATTTTGTATATTATATAATTTATATAATTACATAATTTATATAATTATATAATAAATAGTTTATATTGTATTAACATAATTTATATTTATAAATAATTCATTATATTTATAATATTTGTCGAATCTTGTGTACCAATATTATATTTATTTATTTTCTAAAAGTGCTCAAAATTCTCAAGCTATATATATATAGTTCACGCCTTATTGCACATTTCAAACATACGTGACAATCATTATTTCAACTCTTAATCGTCCAACATAAGAAATCAGGTTATTGGAACAAAGTTTCTACAAAGTCTGTCTAAAATAACATTTCGTCTTAACTCTGCAAATAAAGCTTTTTTCTTAAATCTTATTTGCTATATACTTTGAGCGCTGAAATGTTAATATTGAAAATTCATATTTAATCTTAGATTTTAATATATATATATAACATATATATATTTTATATATATATATATAATCTATATATTATATATTATATTATAGAATATTTATAATATATATTATATATTATATATATATACATATATATACTATAATTATATATTATATTATTTTATATATATAGTATATTTATATTATATATTATATAGTATATTATAATTATATAGTATATAATATATATATATATATATATTATTATATATACTAATATAATATATATATTATAATATATATATATTATATATATATATAATATATATTATTAATATATAATATATATATATATATATATTATATATATATATTATATAAATATATATATATATATATTATATATATATAATATATATATATAAGTATGACTTCATATTGAATGCAAGGCATGCACTGCATGCCTATAAATATTTCGACTCATGTCGGTACATGTAGTCTGAAAATATTCATTGTATTACAGAATATTAGAAAAAAAAATATTTTGCACAATATTGAACTCTGGAACTGGGGGGATATTTATACCGACGAAAAATAGTCCCTATGTCTCTACTCATAAAGCAAGATTTCTTGTGTATGTTTTTAAATCATTGCCATTGTCAAGATTGAAATTAGTCACTTAGGGTTGTAAACTTTGGTTAAACTAACAAGATTGAGCAATGTGTACAATCAACGTAAGGAAATTTATGAGTCATACGAAATCTGATTTCTAATTTCAAGATTTACTCTCGTATTTTTTAAATTTAGCAAGAACGAAAACGAGCGAAGTTTTATTTCATTGATGGTCTAGGGTCCTCTAGCGACTTACAAATCACTAGGGTCATCGTAAGATATAGCAGGGTAGGGGTGCTATTATATATATAATATATATTTTCTATATATATATATACTTATTATATATATATATATATATACTATATATATATATCATATATATCATATATTATATATATATATATATTTAATGTTTTCGACAAGTTGGACAGGAGCCTTAGATAGAGAAGCAAGATTGCAATTTATTGTTTCGTGGACAATATGATGTCAAATTCGCTTATCTTCTCTCTTTTGTCCACGAACTTACCAAATATTAAGGAAAAAGCGTAAAAATTGTCATATGAGAATAACTTTGTTGATGGTCTTGACACAGAACATCACAAGACAACACGCATGAACACACACACACACACAACATAATATATATATATATATATATCTAATATATAATATAATATATATAATATTATTATAATTAGTATATATATATATAATATATATATATATATATATATAATATATCAATTATAAATATATATTATATAATAATATATATATATTAATATATAAGTAATATTATTATATATAATATTATATATTAGTAATAATATATATTATATATATAAGTATATATATATTATATTATATAATATATATATTATGTATATATATTATAATATATATTAAATATATATATATATTATATATATATAATATATTATATTATATATATATACTATATAATTATAATATAATATTAATTATATATATATATATATTATTTATATATATATGATTGTATATATAATAACGAAAATGTTTGTATAAAAGTAGAAAAAAAAAGAAAAAATAAAATAAATTAAATTAAACATAAATGATATTTGTCATTCACTTCAAACTTTTTTTTTATTCCAAGGTTTACAAAAAAAAAAAAAAAACAGGGCTTCCAAATTTGGGTCATTTTAGTCATTTTTGTTCTAATTTGGTAAAACAACAAATTCTTTCGGACCAAAATCTTTTGACGGGACTGAAAAATACATATATATTCGTACTGTTTTCTAAGAAAAAAACAAAAGATTTGTATTTGTATACACTAAACACACACGCACACTACACTCACTTACACACACACACACACACACACACATGATATTATTTCTCTAAGTTATAATTTTATGGTATTTTAAAGATGATCGGGCTGATGTGACACCTTTTTTTGAATTACAATTAATTTTATATTATATATAAAATTATAATATATATATATATATATATATATATATTATATTATATGTATAATATATATATATATAATATATATATGTTAAATAAGATAAACAAATAAACATTTATTATTCATAGAGCGTATTTTCAATGTATTTAATAACTAATATCTTATGATATATAGTATTATATATATATATATGATATATTATTTATATATATATATATATGTATATAGTATAAATCGAATATTATACTCATAAATATATATATATTATATATAAATTAATATATAATATATATATATATATTATTATCCTGTATATATATACTATATATAATATATTATATATATTTATATATTTATAATATAATATGTATGTGATATATTTATATATATATATATATTATATATATAAGATAAAATAAGATATGTATGAGTAAATAAGACTTCTGTGCTGCATTTCTTTGAAGAAAATTTTTTGTTGAAAAAACACTAAAAATTCTTTAGGAATTATTTTTTTTTTGACATTTTGAAGCTACGGCAAAGGGAAAAAAAATATACATATCTTGAATTCTTTCTTTTATAAACAAAAGGGTTTGCCAAATCTTCAACCATCACTCATTCATTGGCAACTCGCTTGTTTTCTTTGTTTCCACAAAGAAGAAGAAGAAGAAGAAGAAGAAGAAGAAGAAGAAGAAGAAGAAGAAGAAGAAAAGAAAACTCTTTGGCCAAATATTTTCATTTTTTGAGCTCGTCACACACTTTAATTAATGAGCTTGTTGATATTTCATTCCAAAATCTAAACTAGATTTTATTTCTTTTAGTGTTCATATAATAGAATCTTTCTTTTTTAACTTTTTATTTGCTTAATTTTGTGACGTAATCTTAATCTCCTTTTAATTAATCTGTTAAATGAAAATGTTTTAAAAAATCATGAATTTCAAGTAAAATTTTTATTTTCTTGAGAGAATTCTGAAAATGTTGATTGTGTAATATTTTTTTTTTTAAATTACTATTTTAAACATCGAAAATTTAAGCTTATAATTATTCTTGATATGAAAATGATACTGAGGGAATGAAACTTAAAATTGAGCCTCAAATCTCAATTATACTTATTGAAAACCATTGTAATTAATTACATTCCAATTTATAATTAAAGTAATTTCCATTTCTATTAAAACGTTCATTCCACCAAATTGGAAACGTATATGAATGCGCCTCATTAAGGCGATCTCCCAATTTTAATAAAAACTCCATTGTCCCAGAAACTTCTAAATGAGATAATAACACACAACCCACATAGCACAGCACTCACACAAACGACCACAACACACAACATATATAATATAGTATTATAATTATATATATATATACTATTATATATATATTATATTATATTAAATATATATATATAGTATATTATATAATATATATAGTTATAATAATTATATTATTATTATATATAGTATATATAATTAATATATACTATATATATAGTATTATATTATATATATATATAACCTATATATATATATAGTATATAATCTCCCTATATATTTATATTTAATATATATTATAATAATATATATAATATTTTATATATATTTTATATAATATTATATATATTTTATATATTATCTCCATATATATATAACTATATATTATATATATTATATATATATATTTTATATATATATATATTATATAATATATAATATTATTATATATAATATATATATATAATATATAATACCTTATATTATATCATAAGCATATCATTATATAACCTGATAAAAATTTTTTATTATATTATAGTATATATTCTATAGTATTATTATTATTATATGATTTATTATATAATATATATATTATATTATAAATATATATATATATATATAATGGGTTATTATAAGATACAAAAGAAATCTTTAAAATTTTATGGATAAATATAGCGTATTTAAGAAAGGATATTTTCAGTTTAAAATTTGTCTGAAACAATTGAAAGGTGTTAATCTGGTGCTGAAAATTATATAAGTAAATTCAATTACCTGCAACCAGCAAACACGTTTAAATTAACAAAAAAAAAAAAACAAAAGTTGTTAAAAAAAATATCAAATTGTAATAAAATAATGAAAAACGGATAAATCTGAAAATGTCTATTAACTCTATAACACGACATAAATGGGAAACACAATATACGAACAATAAGTTAAACACACAATTGGGAAAAGGAGAAATGTAAAAATTGAGAAAATGCAAAACCCTTTCCGCTCGTGAGACACAATTACAAACCTTACAGGAAATTTCGTTTGTTTTTATTAATAGGTTTTCGGAAGGAAAAGGAAAAAAAAAAAGTAAAAGTTTTTTGAACAATATTTTTTCCTCCTATTTTTTTTATTTATTTTAATTATTTTTTTTCATCTTCTATACTTTTTTTATTATAACTTTTGACTAATCCTCACTGAATGAGGTGAATGACAATCGAAAAATATGAATTTGGTGATTGTAATTCAATGGAATTTGAATGGTGAGCAAAATACATCTTTTATGTATATAGGTATATATATAGTATATATATATATAATTAATATATAGTATAATATTATATTATTATATTATATATATATATATATATATATATATATTTTATATATATATACATTAATATATACTATATATTATATATATATAATATTTATATATATATATATATTATATAATATTATATATAATATATATATATCTATATTTAAGATATAATATTTTATATATAGTATTATCTATATATTATACTTATATTATAAGTATATATATATATATATATATATATAGATAATTATAAGTATATTATTATAATATATACTCTCTTTATGATATAATATCTTCTATATATATATATATAATATAATATATATATTATTATATATATATTAACCTATAAAGTGTTTGTACAGAACCCCACGACTTACAGGAACGGCTAACTGGGTTAGATAATAACTCTGGGTGGTGTCTGGCTCATACTTATTAAAAGTCGCAAATAAGAAAATTTTCCTTCACTTAATAATTTTAGTCAAAGGAATCATATATATAATAATAAAAGATGTTTTATATATATAATACTATATATATATATATATATATACTATATATATTATATATATATATTATATAATATTATATAATATATATATATATTATATATATATATTATATATGAATCACACTATTTCAGATTTCCTTTCTACGTTTTCATTTTATATTCTAACTGTTGTCGCAGGTGATCCTTTGATTTTATAAATAGTTTTTTTTTTTTCACTTCATATAAAATTTTAATTTAATTGAAATTGTTTAAAATTTGTAGAAGTAATAACAGTAATATAATATATATATATATATATATTAATAGTATATATATATGATCAATATATATATACTATCATATATAATATATATATAGCTATATATATATATAAAATATATATATATTATATATATTTATATTAAATTATTTTATCTACTTTTATTCTTCTTATTCTTAATTTATTTATCATTATTATTTTTTTTTATAAATTAGTTTTTTTTTTTTTCTTTTCATAAAATTTTTAATATTTTATTAATTTTTTTCCATTTCTATATTTTTCATATATTATTATACTTATATAATAATATATATATATATATTTATTATATTTATAGGAAATTCCAATTTAATAAGATTCAACAAAGATAACATTTAAAGTTTCGCAAAATAATAATGAAGGTTATTATTAATAATTTAAATTAATTAAATAATATCTTTTTATTTCTTCTATTCTTAATTTATTTATATATATTATTTTTTTTTATAAATTAGTTTCTTTTTTTTTCACTTTCATATAAAATTTTAATAATTTAATTAAGTTTACCATGTTAGAATTTCCTTTATTTTTCTTTTTATTTTCCGATTTTATTTTAAATTGCTAATTTAATTATTTATTAGAGAACACTAAATTAATTATTATTTACTTTTCAACAATTAAAAGAATAAATTAAATTCTCAAAGGGGAAAATGTATTAAAGGCTCTAAACAATATAATTAAATATTATATTTCTTTAAATATTCTTGGGGTGATATTTTTCTCTTACATCAGTCACTAATTTTTATGATTTTTACATACCGATGTCGGATCTGCATATTCACAATTTCTTAAAGTTCGAGTAGAGATTTTTTTAAAAAAGAATATATAATATATATATATATATATATATATACCATACCATCTATATAAGTATATAATAATAGTGATATATATAATATATATATATATTAGTAATATATATATATTATATATTATTATAGTATATATATATAGTATTTATATATATAACGGTATATATATTCAAAAAAAAAACCGACGAAATTTTCACGTATTATATATAATTATATATAGATATATAAAGTAGTATATATATATATTATTATATATTATATAATATAATATATATATCTATATATATATATTATATATACTAATATATATAATATATCTATATATATATATATATATAATATACCAACATGTTTGTACGTGTAAAATGTAGGTAGTCTAATGCATCATCTCGGTATTTTGTTATCGTACTTTATAGTTATTACAACGTATACTTTTCATTATTTTGTTTTTCTCGAGGTTTTATTTCGAGAGTTGCTTGCTTGGCTTTTATAAGAGGCTATGGTGATCCCTTTCGCTTTTGATTTCCGTTTTCATGCCTTTTCAAACTATATCGGTTTGAATCTTCAATATGTTTAATGTTGTAGATGTTTTACAGACTTCATTTTACCCAACATTTCTGGAATAATAATTTTATACTACATTAAAGATTTTAAGTTTTTCATTTTCATAGATACGACATCAAGATAATCCAAGACCAAACTACTGTTATCAAACAGAATTATTTCTAGTGCTATCATTTTACATTTATTACACTTTTCAATTACCGATAACCTTCTAACAGCTAAAATAAATAAAAAAGTTATTTTTGTTTTTTTTTTTTATGGGTTTGCTGATGAGCAGGACTCACCACTAAAGGGCATATGCTGTCTTCTTCAGGAGACAAAAATAATTGCCCTTACAGGCTACCACGAGTTATGTCTCCAGTCCCGTGGAAGCCACTGCACGAGAGCCGTGATACTCTCTCTATTACAAATGATGTCTAAAAAGAAATTTAACCGACAATAATAAATATCCTAGGTGGCAACCCCTAGTATTACGTGTGACAATTATTTTTGCTATAATTTAAATATATTAGTTTGTTTATATTGGATAAAATTATCGAATACGGGATAAATAGAATATCCTAAATTCTCATATCTTCGAATGAATTATCAAATTTAATATTCGCATTTCATATATATATATATATTTATATATATTATTTAATATGGTGTATATTTCTATATATATATCTATATGATTATATATATATATATATATATATTATATCATATATTATATATATATATATATATATAGAGAGAGAGAGAGAGAGAGAGGAGAGAGAATTTGTAGATGTAAGGAAGATATAACTGTGAGTGATGTTTCTATGCTGACATTTCTTGTTGAAAAAAACCTAAAAATTTTATGAATCAGTTTTTTTTTTATTATTTTTTATCTTGAAGCAATGGCAAGGAGAGAAAGAAAATATACATACCTTGAATCCTTTCTTTAATAAACAAAAGGGTTTGTCAACTATTCAGCCATCACTTATTCAATGGCTATTCGTTCGTTTCCTTTGTTTTCACGAAGAAGAAGAAGAAAAATGGAAAAAAGAAAAAATGTAAAAAGTGGAAAAAAGAGAAAAAAGTGTAAAAAAAAGGAAAAAAGAGGAAAAAGTGGATAAAAGAGGAAAAGTGGGAAAAAGTATAAAAAGTGAAAAAGAGGAAAAAGTGGGAAAAAGAGGAAAAAGTGGAAAAAAGAGGAAAAAGAGGAAAAGTGGAATAAAGAGAAAAAGTTTAAAAAGAGAAAAAAGTGAAAAAAGAGAAAAAAGAGGAAAAGTGAGAAAAGAGGAAAAGTGGAAAAAGGGGAAAAATGGAAAAAAAAGAGGAAAAAAGTGGAAAAAGAGGAAAAAAGTGGAAAAGAGAAAACAAATGGAAAAAGTAGGAAAAGTGGAAAAAGAGGAAAAAATTGGGAAAAAGGAAAAGTGGAAAAAAGAGGAAAAAAGATAAAAAGTGGAAAAGAGAAGAAAAAAGTGGAAAAAAGAGGGAAAAAGTAGGAAAATATCAAAAATGGAAAAAAAGAGGGAAAAAGTGGAAAAAAGATGAAAAAGAGAAAAAGAAGAGAAGTGGAAAAAAGAGGAAAGAGTGGAAAAAAGTCGAAAAAATTGGAAAAAAGAGCAAAAAGTGAAAAAAGAGGAAAAAGTGGAAAAAGATTAAAAGTGGAAAAACGAGAAAAAAGTGAAAAAAGGAAAGGTGAACAAAAGAGGAAAAAGTGGAAAAAAGTGTAAAAAGAGGAATAAATGGAAAAAAGAAGAAAAAGTAGAAAAAAAGGAAAAAGTGGAATAAATTGAAAGGAAAAGTGGAAAAAAGAAAAAGTAGAAGAGGAAAAACTGGATAAAAGATGAAAAAAGAGGAAAAGTGGGAAAAGAGGAAAAAGTGGAAAAATAAAAAAGTGGAAAGTAGAACAACAGAAAGAAGTGAAAAAAGAAAATATTGAAAAGAAATTCGCCTTAAAGAGAAAAGAGGAAAAAGATAATAAAAATTAAGTATAGTAATAGTGGAAAAAAATGGATAAAAAAAAGCGGAAAAAAGAGAAAAAAAAATTGAAAAAGAAAAAGTGGAAAAGACAAAAAGTAGAAAAGTGAAAAAAGTGGAAAAAAGAGAAAAAGTGGAAAAATAGAAAAAAAAGTGAAAAAAAGGAAAAAAAGTTGAAAAAGAAAAAGTGAAAAAGAGAAATAGTGGGAAAAGAGAAAAAAGTAGAAAAAGGGAAAAAAGTGGAAAAGATAAAAATGTGAAAAAGAGAAAAAAGTGTAAAATAAAAAAGTGAAGAATGTATTTTCTTATGATATAATATTTTATTTATATATACTATTATATATATATATATATATATATATAATTATATTTTTATATATATATATATATATATATATATCTGCACAAGGTAGACATACACTATTAGTATAATTAAACATATATAATCTATATATTATATATATATAATTATATATATATATAATATCCTATATTATATATTATATATATATTATATATATATATATATATAAATATATATTATCAATCATTATCCGTATGGAGCTTTCGATCTGTCTAGTGGGCACCTTAGAGAAAGGTCTGGGAAACAGGGCTAACGGCTAAATTCGCTGGCTGGCCAGGCTATCGGGCGCCGGATAATTCCATCTTGTAAGAAAAGCAAGCACAAATTACTCTTAACGTCTGAGTGGACAAAGGCTAGAGTTAATAGAGAATAAGCTTGCACTTCTGTCGTATGATAAGGTATGTATATGATGCAGTTCGGCCTGGGGTCGTTGCTAAGCGAGTGTCTACCATTCGAGAGCTTAGGAGCGAATTATATCATATATATATTATTATATAATATTTAAATATATATATAATTACTATTATATATATATATATTATATATATATTATATATATATATATATATAATACTATATATTAATATATTATATAATAAATATAGTATATTATATTATATATAATATATACATATATAATATATTATGATAATATTTATAATTATATATATATATATATATATATAATTATTATATATAATATATATATATATATATATATATTATATATATATATATATATGATTATAATATATACATACTTATTTATATGTATATATATAATTATAGTATATATATGTGAAGAAACTGGAAAAGGTGAAAAATGTGGAAAAAATGAAAAAAGTGGAAATGAAAAAAAAGTGGTCTAAATAACTTTAAAAAAATAGAAAATAAGTGGAAAAAATTGGAAATAACTGAAAAAAGAGAAAATAAGTGGAAAAAAAGAAAATAAGGGAAAAAAAGAGAAAATAGGTAATAAAAGAGAAAATAAGTAGAAAAAAGAGAAAGTAAGTAGAAAAAAGAGAAAATAAATGGAAAAGAGAAAATAAATGGATAAGTGGAAAAAAGAGAAAAAAGTGGAAAAAGAGAAAAAAAAATTGAAAAAAGTGAAAAAAGTTAAAAAAAAGTGGAAAAAGTGAAAATCGGAAAAAAGAAGTGAAAAAAGTGGAAAGTGAAAAAGAGAAAATAAGTTTAAAAAGAGAAAATAAGTGAAAAAGAGAAAATACGTGAGAAAATAAGTAGAAAAGAAAAAAATATTGGAAAAAGAGAATAAGTGGAAAAAAAGGATAAAAAAGTGGAAAAGAGAAAAAAGGGAAAAAAGAAAAAAGTGGAAAAGTATAGCAAAAAAAGAGAAGATAGAGAAAAAGAAAAGTGAAAAGATAAAAAAGTAAAAGTGAAAAAAATAAAAAGAGAAAGAGAAGTGAAAATTTGGAAACAACTGGAAAAAGTGAAAAAAGTGGAAA
The DNA here is from genome assembly GCA_015478945.1 of Trachelipus rathkii. Lineage (NCBI taxonomy): Eukaryota > Metazoa > Arthropoda > Malacostraca > Isopoda > Trachelipodidae > Trachelipus > Trachelipus rathkii. The sequence goes on from JABUQX010009090.1 coordinate 18,547, forward strand.
AAAATGAAAAATAGTGAAAAAATGAAAAAATGAAAATAAAGTGAAAAAAGTTGAAATAAGTGAAAAAAAGTGGAAAAAAGAGAAAAAGTGGAAAAAAGATTAAAAAGTGGTAAAAAGAAAATGGAAAAAGAGAAAGAAAGTGGAAAAATAGTAAAAAAGTGGAAAAAGAAAAGTGAAAAAGAGAAAAAAGTAGAAAAAGTGAAAAAGAGAAAAAAGTAGAAAAAGAGAAAAGTAAAAAAAAGTTTGAAAAATCTGCAAAAGATAAAAATAAAAAAGTGTGAAAATGTGTAAAAAGTGGAAATAAGTGAATAAAAGAGAAAAAATGTAAACAAAAAGTTGAAAAATCTGCAAAGAAGTGGAAAAATGAAAAAAGTGGAAAAAATGTTGAAAAAGTGGAAATAAGTGAAAAAAAGAGAAGATAAGTGGAAATAAGTGAAAAAAAAAAGTGGAAAAACAGAAAAAGTGGAAAAAAAGAGAAAATGGAAAAAAAGGAGAAAAAGTAGGAAAAAGACGAAAAAGGGGGAAAAAGGGAAAAGAGAGGAAAAAAATAAAGGAGAAAGAATGAAAAAAAAATGTAAAAAAAGAAAAATAGAAAAAAAAATAAAAAAGAAATGGTGGGAAAAAAAAAAAATAGGTGGAAAAAAAGAAAATAGTGGAAAAAAGAAAATAAGTGGAAAAAAGAGAAATAAGTGGAGAAAGAAAATAAGTGGAAAAAGTCGAAAAAAAGTCGAATAAAGAGAAAATAGAGGGAAAAGAGAAAGTGGAAAAAAGAGAAAAAGTGAAGAGAAAAAGTGTAAAGAGAAAATTTTTTAAAGAGACAAAAAAGGTGAAAAAAGAGAAAAAAGTGGAAAAAGGCAAATTATTGCCGTGTGAATAAATAAAACCACCAAGGTGAGTAAAAAAACAAGTGTTACTATATAAAGCATTTTTTTTAATACGATGAAAGTGGAAAATGGAGATAAGTAGGAAGACCTAGACTAGCTGGCTAGGCTAGGGCAAGAATTCAAAAGGATGCCTACAGAATAGTAGGAGGTAGAATAACAAAATCAGTGGAAAGTGTTAATGCATGCAAAAGTAAACCTCGCGGTAGGCTTAAGTAGCGTTTTCAAACAATTGGCCAAACATAGGGTCTGGAGGCTAGAGTAAGGAGAAAAGTAGGTGGAGATAAAGTGTTGCATGTATGTTTAAGTAATAATGCGGGAAATAACAGTTTCTGATAGACTGTTATTTCCCACATACAAACCCTAGTGGGCATGTGCCCCACATAGCAGTATGGAGAGAGACAAAGTAGGGCAAAACTGTTCGAACTCAAAAGTGTTAGAATTAGAAAATTTAAACTATATTTTAGCAAGAATATGGTAAATAACAGTCGCATAGACTGGTATTTACTATATATAACCCTAGCGGACCTGCGCGTTACATACAAGTTCAAGGAGAGGTGAATGTATTACAGAGGTGATTGTATTGCAGAGGGGTAGGAACGAAAAGTGTTAGAATTAGAGAATTTAAAATATATTTTAGCAACAATATGGTAAATAACAGTCGCATAGACTGGTATTTACTATATATAACCCTAGCGGACCTGCGCGTTACATACAAGTTCGAGGAGAGGTATAGTGTAGAAGAGCTGTGCAAGAAAAATTTGGCAAAATTTGCAGTCTACACATTCTCTCTCTCTCTCTCTCTCTCTCTCTCTCTCTCTCTCTCTCTCTCTCTCTCTCTCTCTCTCTCTCTCTCTCTCTCTCTCTCTCGTCATAGAAGCTACAACACCCTAGGCAATATTTAATATATATATATATATTATATATATAATATATATATATATAATATATATATATATTATAATATATATATTATATATATATATATATATTATTAGTGATGCAGCAGATGTCATTTTTTTCGCATCTGCGGATGCGGATGTTTGATTTTAATATCAATGTCAGGAATGGGAGAAAGAGCATTAATCTCTATCCGGGAAAGTGCATCCGCGGTGAAATTATATACTACACATACTGTCAGTTGCAAACTGTGAAACTATTAAGTGCCTGGCTTCACGGGGAGAGTGCCTTTCATGGCGAGAAACCATAGGCGAAGGGTGAATGGGGTTTGAGGGTCTGGATGTGGAACTCCCGGCCTTCCAAGAAGAACCTAAAGTGGCGAACGGCAAGATACATGGCAAGCAACTCCCGACCGAAAGCACTATACCTTGTTTCAGCAGGTTGCAGCTTGCGCGAAAAAAAAGCAAGTGGACACGAAACATCCTTTTGAAATTGTTGAAGCACCGCACCAACAGCGACGTCAGAGGCATCCACCTGCACTCTCGCTGGTGCTGAGTCGTGAGGGTGGACAAGAAGGGTTCTTTGGAAGCCTCAAAAGCTGACTGCGCTTCGGGAGACCAGTCTACTTTTATGGAACTGCCTCGCTGTTTAGGGCGAATGAATGCTGTAAGAGGACCTAAAAGAGCGGCCGCTAAGTGTAAAAAACGATGGTAAAAATTAATCATCCCCAGATACTGATGAAGTTGTTTTTGGTTCTGAGGAAGAGGAAAGGCGTGGTTAGCATTGACACGGTCTACAAGAGGGAAAATTCCCTCAGCAGAGACTGTGTGACCCAAGAAAGTAAGAGAAGACGCACCGAATACGCACTTGGTAGGGTTAAGATGTATGCCAGCGTCGTTCAACCTACCAAAAACGGCACGTAAGTTACCTTCATGGTCTTTAGGAGATGTGGAAGCGACGAGATCATCTAAATAAGCCCAAGCAAACGGAAGACCGAGAAGAATGGAATCTATGCACCTCTGGAACGATTGCGCTGCATTTCTCAGCCCGAAAGGTATTCTCGTATACTCAAAGAGGCCAAACGGAGTGATTACAGCTGACTTAGTAACGTCTTCCGGAACTACTGGTATCTGGTGGTAGGCTCGAATTAAGTCCAATGAAGAAAAGATAGTGTTTCCGGCCAGGTGTGAAGTAAAAGATTGAATATGAGGGACCGGGTACCTATCTGGAGTCGTAGCAGAGTTCAAGGATCTAAAATCACCACAGGGTCTCCGTAGTGCCTTTAGGGACCATGTGTAGCGGAGAAGACAAACAACTCTTGGAATAGCGCACAATGCCACGATGTAACATGTGATCAAACTCGGCCTTGGTGGCCTTGAGCTTATCAGGAGGGAGGCGACGAGCTCGAGCGAAGGTGGATGAGACTGTGGTCTCAATATGATGCTCAACAGAATGCTTAAGCGGCGTATTGGAAGAGCACGGATGCAAAAGAGCAGGGAATTCCTTTTGCAGGAGGTGAAGAAAGGGAGAGACAACCGAAGAAGATGGAGGAACAATAGCAGATACACCTTTGACCGCAGAAGAAATAATAGCACCGAAAGAAGAAAGAGAAGTATCACCGTCAACAAGGCGTCGATGACGAAGGTCAACCATAAGATTAAAGTGTGACAAGAAGTCTGCACCGAGAATCGGCTGTGTTACCTCAGCGACGAGAAAACCCCATGTAAATCGACGGCGAAGAGAAAGATCTAGAGTAAACAGTCGCTCTCCGTAAACCGGAATGGAAGAGCCATTAGCAGCGAAGAGTTAACGGCCAGAAAGAGGGATAGAAGAGTTCTGAGAAGGGTCTCGAGGGACCAAAGAAAGGCTGGCGCCAGATTCAATAAAAAAAAAAAGTTTAGTGGAGCAATCGTAAATACGAAGAACATCCTGCGCAGGAGGAGGAGAAGAAGACGGGAAGGGGCCAGCATCCTCCAATGCCCCTATGGAGGACCGACTGTCGAGTTTCCCTGGTGGTAAGAGCAGGAGGGAGCACATTTCTTCGCGTCCATCCCATAGGTATGGTGATAGTAACAGTAACCATTAGGATACTGACGCTGGTGCGAAGCAAAAGGGGAACGATTGGCACGAGGAGAACGATGGTTGGAGGAAGAACGGTCACGAGAGCGAAAAGTCACATTGTTAACAGCAGTAGTGAGAGATGGAAAAGCAGATTTCATCTCCGCCATGCCCGCTTCTATAATCGAAACACGGGCATCGAGAGATGCAGAAGAAGAAGGATGTACTGCAAAAACATGAGAGAGGTTGGTGTGGGTGAGAATAAGGAGACTGGGAGGGGAAGGCGACGGAAGGCGGTTGAGAAGCTAGAGAATAAGGAAGAACAGCAGGAGGGGGGGGGAAAGAGTACTGGTGAATGGGTTGCGTGTGGGGAGAAACTCTCTGCGGGGGAGCAAGAGTGGTAGCAGTGGGAGGTGTAGGAGAGACTGTGAACACACTGGGAGTAGTGCCTATAAGAGGGAGCAAAACTCTGTCTGCTGTAGCGGCAAACTCAGGAAGGGTTTGAGCCGGATTTAACGACTGTAGGACGCTGTTGTGTTCGGGGGGCATCTTCTGGAGGAAAAGCTTGCGAATCATTTGTTCTTCACGTGCAGATGGAGCATCGCCCAACAAACTCGGTATCCGTGTCATCATCTCTGAGGGTATTTGATCTCCTAGGGCGACACCTCTAAGCAGAGTTTCTACTCATTTCTCTCTGCTGGGAGCTTAGCGAGAAATGATGAGTTCCTTGAGAGCGGTAAAAGGGGTTGTGGAGCTGGATGTAGCCTCTAGACCATCTTGGATCTTGAGGAGACAAGGCTCAGGGTGATCATTCACAACTCACGAGAATCTCTTCTTCTCATCCACCACCTCCAGCAGTGCTGCATCGGCCATTTGGAACCATAGTTCCGGGTGATGCATGAAGAATGGCTGAAGATGTATGTTCTGCAGTGTAGGATTTTCGTCTGGCATCTTGGGGTTAGCAGGGGACAAGAGAGAAAAGGAAATAAAAGAAGAGAAATAGGCGAGAGTTGTGGAGAAATACGGTTAAAAACGAACGCGAAATACCTGTGAGGTCAAGGCTATGCACCAAGTTAATGGTGGTACAGTGAATTCCGTAGCACGCGGGAAATGGTGCTAAACCATGTTAATAATAAGGATAACCAATATAATAAAAGAAAATAATAATAATAATAATAATAATAATAATAATAATAATAATAATAATAAAATAATAATAATAATAATAATAATAATAATAATAATAATAATAATAATAATAATAATAATAATAATAATAATAATAATAATACGCTTCTCCGTGAATGCTTTATTTTTGGCAAGGGACAGGGGTCCGATTTCTGGTGAGCAGATGTTGGAAGAGGCTTGAGGTTGCAGCGGCTGGCAAAAATGAAAAGAGAACAGGCACAAACAAAATATGGGCAGTTACACCCGATAAAAAAAAAAAAAAAATAAATAATATAGATATTATTAATTATAATATATATATATATTTATATAAATATATAATATATATATAATATATATATATTATATATATATATTATATATAGTATTATTATATATTATATATATAATATATATTAGTGATGCAGGTAACATCCGCATTCGCATTCGCATTCCGGCGGAGCATCCGCCACATTATTTAAAGATTCCGCATCCGCATCCGCGGCTTTGCCCATACCTGCCGGATGTTGCGCGGATATTTTATTGTCGAGATTTTTATAAAGGATTTTATAAAAAAATGACTAAAAATTGAATCTGAAAATGAAAATTGATTTGAAGGCAATTCAAAAACGTCTTGATATGGCATATCTTACTGTTATCAAAGACGTTCCAACTTCCCAACTCCGCTGGAATAGTACATTTCATATGATGGAAAGAATGGTATGATGGAAAGAATCTCTTGCTTTTTACGCCAGTTCGTATTCCAAGGTTAACATTCTTCCTAATGTGCGGAAAATGACATCATTTCACGCTGCATTAAGCTATTGAAACCATTTTGAAGAGATTACCAAAAAAATCAGAACCCTCTACAGCTTCTTTCTCCGATGTAATACATTAATCTCAACGCCTAACGAAGCATTTTTGAACCAATCTTCAAATGAAAAGACGGTTTTAAAAGAATTATTATATATATAATAACTAAAGCTAGTAAAACGCTTTGGTTCTGTGAAAAATGACCTTCATACTATTGCACTTACTTAGATCTCCGTTATTAAGGGAAATTTTTTTACACAATATTAGAACAGTTATATCGTCACTTTGTGTTGCAGTTGAAAAACACTTGTCAATCAAAACAATCTATTAATTCGCCATCCATTAGAAAGGAAAGGAAATCTACAGAACCAAAACCTTCTACAAGTAAATTAATAACAGATTCACTGTAAGAATTTCTACAGTCCAGTTATGATGAAGATACACACGCATTACCAAAAGAGGTAGTGCAAATGATGGAAAACTATCACCAAGAAAACGATGATACAAATGAGATCCTATCAGTTGGTGGATAGTTAAACAAAATGTTTACCCACGCTGAGTAAACTTGCAAGGGATAATACTTTTGGCCTTTCTCCCAACTAGTGATTCCAATGTTTGTGTGAGGAGATTATAGCAATGCTGGGCTAATATATGATAAAATAGGAAACATACTCTCCTGGCAGGAGAAAGGCAGAAAGTAATTGGGTATGTTTTCTTCTAAGCACAATCTTCATATAATCGAATTTCATTACTATTGCAAAAAAGTATATAATCCATTTAAAATTTCTTTCATTAAGGGCAGAGGTTGGGGAAAAGAGGTTGGTTGCATTTAAGTTGTGTCGCCGTCCTATTCTACTCTGGTAACACAATTATCTTAATAGATCTAAAATAACATCGATAATGGTTATATATATATATATATATATATAATAATAATATATATATATATATAATATATATATATATATATATTATATATTATTATTTATATATTATCATATCATTTATACCGCTGTATATTAAAATCAAATCCGCATCCGCGGATGCGAAAAAAATGACAGTCTGCAGCATCACTATATATATATAAAGATATATATATATATATAATATATATATATATATATATATATATATATATTATTATATATATATATGAGGTATATAGAATTTTATAACACGAAATATATATATATATAATATATAGTTATATATATATATATTGTTAAAAAACGGTAAAATAAAAAAAAATGTAATAATAATAAAAAATAAAAATATTAAATAAAATCGTATGTCCTGTCGTAGGTGTTCTGGAAGATGAGGTCTTGAAAGTCCTGAGATACGGTTCGAGAGGCTGTGTGTGCAGGGTCTACTTCCGGCAGGCCTTCTTTCACTCCTTCTTTCACCACTTTCGACTTCGGTGTGCGAGAGAGATGAGAGAAGTCGAATATTATAAAGACTTTGGGGAGTGTTGAAAGAATCTTCCTTTGTACACTTTATTTATAGTTCACCATTCACATAAGTAGGGACTTGGACCCCTGTTCCTATATAAAAAAACAAACAAGATCATTAGAAACAGGGTAATTACAATTCTATCGCTATTCTATGCCAATGCATATTATGCAGGAAAAGGATCCTAAACAACATGCACTCACATAGAGTAGTGTTACATGGTACATTAGAAAATTGGCAGCTACAAATAACCACACTTCTATGTTCATCAGAGGTGGGCACCAGCAACTTTTTTTTAGTCCGCAATTCGCAATTCCGCTAACTTTGTGGGGCATTCCGCAGTTCGCAATTCCGCAACTTTTTCTGCTTCGCCAGTCCGCTATCTCAATTCCGCAACTCTTTCTTTTTCGCCAGTCCGCTATCGAAATTCCGCAATTCCGCAACCTTTTCTGCTTCGCCAATCAGCTATCGCAAATCAGCTAATTCTATCGCTAATATTTTTTTTTCACTATTGAAGTCTGCCACAGTCCGCTAACCCTTTATTGGCAGTTAAAAACATAATTTCCGATAAAATTACCTTACAATTTATATATTTATTTAATTTTTATTTTTAATGTTATTTTATATATAACAATTAACAACTTTAACAATAGCTTATATATAATATAATATATATATATATTATATATTATAGATATATATATATATATAATATATATATATATATATATATATATATATATATATAATATATATATATATATTATATATATATAATTCATATATATATATATATATATATATATATATATATATATATATATATATCATTCAACTTTCTTTCCCCAAAGACTAGGGGAAGGTGGTACATAGCACCGGGAAAAAAGAAAAGTAGTAGAAGAACATTGGACACAAGTCGAAAAAGAAAGCCCCAGCCTTTACATCCCCTTTATACCTATTAGTGAGAACTCGTCCCACGTCAGAAAAATCCACCCTAAGACTTCACGAGACCGCGGACACCCTCCCACTAGAGGTATCTCGTCAGTGTGGGGTTCATTCCTTGGCCCAGGTGGCTACAAACAACTACCCACTCACAAAACCACACCATTCACACCTATTTATGCACCTTTCTTCTCGCCTCTGCCAAACTTTACGATTTTTCTCAGGCATTCCTTTACTGGACTCAGTCAAACTTTTTTTTATCGGTCTCCCAGCCGGTTACGATCACAAACACACACACCACTATAGCTATCCCCTTATAACCTAAACCTGAACTTTACATTCATCCTTTTCCCTACATTGAACCTCAATAACCATCTCAATATGTACTTTCATATTAATATTCTCTTCATTTAATCCCCTTTCTTATCACACCAGACCAACTCAATCTAATACGTTCATTCCCAACATTATATTCCAATATTACTTCTACACACCTTAACTTATGCCCCTAAGATTGTTCTCAATCAACATCATCTTACTTCAGATTTATAATCATCATATCCCTCATTACTCACAGACCATAGGACCTCACTTTTAACCTAATATTACATATTCATTAAATACTTAGTGTAACAACATTACCACTCATGTTAGGACCCTAGTGCACTCAATAGATACTTAAGCTCCTTCTACAATCAATTACAGCGCATTTAATTGCATATCACCAGGGCACACTTCCTGCCATCACAACTTTACCTACTACACTCTGCATTGCATCATCCGTCCCATATCATCCAACATATATCCTAAATAATTTAAAACTTCAAGTGATCTACTTGTTTCACAGTTGCCACCCTCTTAACGATTAGAACTTTTCCACCCACGAGGACTGTCCTTTCACTCACAACCATAGCCTCCCTTCTTTAAATTTCTACCACTTCATCATCCTTATACTCACTATCATACCCAAAATCTTACTCCATAATATGAACTCATCTCAAGATTCACTCACACAATGACTCATAAATCATCCGCTATAAACAATTAAGTTAGGACAACCTTCTCACCTTAACTCTCTTTCCATTCTTCCAATCATTTCTAATCTGACCATCTCCTGCCACCCACACCTACTAATTCTATGTACTAATACTCTTAACCATTTACAAATGATGTAATAACCATAACACATCCTGCCTTTCACATCTAGTAACTATTTTAATATATATATACAACAATCATTTTATTCTTGTACACGCTTTCACTTAATCTGACATATACTATATACTTTTTGATTCCAATTAAAAGCCTACTTCAACATAACCACCATATATTATCACATACTAATAAAATCATTGCTACATAGAGCTTCCCTAGTTAATTGCTAAAATCTTAATTCAAAACCTAAATACAATTTTATATTCTTTCATTCTCTCTTGTTATATACTCATTTTCTCAATCATGTGTTTTAATGTAAAGATGATCCACACAAATCCTATCTACCATTCCCTAAACGCACCTTGATCTTCACAATCAGTCCTTCTATCACTCCAATCACGCGACTCTTTCGACCAAAATTACCAGCATATATCTTCCATACAACACGTCATAATAATTACATAATTTCCCCCTCATATTATATTATAAATTCCTACTACAGTTACCTTATCTCTCCTTATACCCCTTATATATAAGGTTTTACTGATTACTGATTTCCTCCAAATCCCTCGGAACTATAATCACCTTACCATTAAAATGCTTATGTAGCCATTCCAAATCCTAAGCAATAATTACATACCAATCTCGGCTCACGTTCTGTAAATCATTCACCTAAGCAATTTCATCTATTAAATACGATCCAGATTTACCATTCTTTATATACTATTCTCAACTTCATACTCAACATTTCCACTCCTTCTTACTTAGTATTAATGACCTCATCTTCAAAATATCTTATTTCCTTTCAGTCTATAGTCACTATAACCAATCTTATTAAAACCCACACACAGATTTCATTATCAACCTTCTTAAATTATTACTGCCATGTTTACAGATTTCGAGGAAGTGTTTCCTTATACGTGACATCTCCCTCTACACATACCGAGTTCAATCAGATCACGAAAGATCACTGATCCACTACTACTCTCATTACTTCATTTCTAAGGAGCAGATATCTTCTTATTTTTTCTACTTCCTAACCTTTCGCGCATTTCACCTACCAGAAGAGCTACCTATTCCCTTTGTAAGTCCCCTATATCATCACTTCACCTTTCCCAATACTTATTCATTATATATATTTATCTCTTTTTTTTTTCTTCCTTACGTAATGCACACTTTTATATATATATATTTTTCCTCCTAATATATAATTCCAAATCATCTTTCTTTTGTAACTTTAGTAATCATTTAAATATATATATATATATATATATATTAATATATATTATATAATTAAATATTTATTATTAATATATATAATATATATATATATATAATATATTATATAAATAATATATATATATATATAAATTAATATAATTAATATAATAATATATATATATATAATATATATATATTAAAATATTATATATATATATATATATATATTAATATATATATTATATATATATAATATTAATATAGAGTAAAATAATAAATATGAAGTAAGATAGAAATAGAGAGAAAGAGAGAGGAGATAGTATATATAGATATAGAGAGATATATATATATAGTAAGTGAATGAGAGAGACCTTGTGGGTAAATTATCAGTACCATCTCTCCGGTCCAAAGGTATAGAGGTATCAGATATTCTCTGTGGGCAGCTGAGAGTGTTAAAGTGTCTATAGTGCATTCGTGAGAATCTCGCCACAAGTAGTATGAAAACTGGCTCCATCATACCAAGAGCCCAAATGATGGAGATTAGTCTTACATATTAAAATATATTAACACATAAAAATTATAATGAGAACGATAAAAATTACTCACCATAAGGTTTATAATATATATAATTTATAATATCAGACAATTATATATTGTTCAATAGTAAGTATTACCTTGAGGAAGGGTAAATAGCCATTGAATGTAAGGCCATTTTAAGTAATATATATAATAACGATAGGATAAAACAATTCTTAGATTATGGACCTATAAATAACAATCTTCCGAACAATAGAGGTAGATTAATAGTCTGTACGCATCAACTTAAAAATTAGTTTACTGACATAGAATTAGAGGAGATAAGTGTATAATATATAAGTAATAAAAAATAAATAACTATATATAGCTACTTATTAAAATATTTTTACAGTATGTGAGTATCGTATATTGTTAACCTTTTCATTTATTTAATAAAAAAGGAAAAAAGGTAGTTCGGGACCTAAGACTATAAAAATATATATTTTTTATTAATATTTTAAAAGTATAATAAGAATAATCAAGATTACTTTTTTTTATAGTGCATACCTATGGTGATAAATTATGTACCAGCCAGTCCTATTTAAAATAATTAACTGTATTATATTACCTGTTTAGTTGACAGTCTACTAAAATCTTGCAACAATCTATTTACAAATATATGACACATTAGTATATTTTCTCTGCCAGCATCCATCTGATCTCAGGTATTCCTCGTATCCCATATCTGCTTCACAATAATAATATTTAAATTCCATATCCCGACGACTTCTGTGTAAGGATGTAGACCTCAGCTGATAAGTAATAAAAAATCAAGATCGCTCAATTAAGCAAGTATAAACTAAGTCTTCCAAGTTATAATGGCCTATACATTTTTATTTAAACACTTCCTATTATATGAATACATCATATCTAATTATTATAATAAATTGTGTTATTTTACATTAAGTTCAATAAATTAAATTATGAATTAAATGAATCTTAGTAATAATAATCTATGTTTATTTAAGGAACATGGTATTAATGGTATTATAATAATTTATTAATTATATATTATCATTAATAAAAAATATAATCATATGAGAAATGAGTGATTTTATAATTATATTGTCTCAATACTCTTACATCAAAGCATTCTAAAAGAGAGGAGAGTGTTACATGAATAAAGAAACCATTGGCAGAATGAAAATGTTTCTGATCCTCCTCATGCAAAATTAAGGGTATATAAGGTCAAGTGAGCTATTCTAAAAGTTACTCATATAAGCTATTTTAAATACAAATTTCAAGAGTAATCTACTTCATGCAACAAATAAAAACGATCTAAAATATAAATAAGTTAACTACGATCTAATGATATCCAGATGTATTCTAGTAAAAGGGTAATCAGATACTTTGTTTTATGCAATAGACTACAAATTAAATATACTATTAAAATAATCTATATTTAAGTACTAAGCAAGAGTTTCAAGTCCATATGTATGTATACAAATATAAGAATAATTAATTATTCAAAATGTAAGGTTAATTACATACATGTTTTCAGTAATATATAATTATTTCAAAGTATAAATTGATATACGCGTCCATAAAGAACAAGCATTATGTTAAATCAAAATAAATAGTATAGATAAATAAAAATATTTTTAAAAGTAAGATAGCATTTTATAGAAAAAGAGGATGTTTGTTTAAGATACAGTATAAAAGCACCTATGTAAAACCAGAGAACCAAAAAAAATGAGGTAATAGGAGTAAATCTAGCAACTGTTGTGCAATACCATAGTTTTAAAATCACAGAATTAAATGGTCCTATCGACAATGGGTCTCAAAAGAAAATCATCTGCAATGTTCATAATAACCTAATTCTCATCAAAAAAAATAGACCCAAATAGTGAGTCATTTAAAAGTTAATTTATTTTGTAACCAAAACACGTATTAATTCTGGTGCTATGAATCAGTAAAAAAATTAAATAATCCGTAACCAAATATCAAATATATGTATTAATGTTTCAATAAAATAAATGAGTTATGATGAGGGCTAAGCTATCATTTATGATTACACACAACATTCACGGAATTCTAGCATTTTATTTATCAACAAGTTTGACCTATAAGGAGAGGACATGGCGAACAACTCATTTAAAAAAGTTCCCATAAATGGTCAATAGTAAACGTTTAAAAAGCCACCAAGGCTCAATAATTGAAGGACCAAACCTATATTATATTATATGTAGGTTTCATGCATGTATATGTTTAAAAGCCAAAGGCCAATTATTATATTAGAAGGACCAAACAATAATATATGATAAGGATACATTAAATAGTAGTTTAAAAGTCACATAAAGCCTAAAATTTAAAGAAGGATTATTATTATCACCAACTATTATAATATGTATATAGGTATGTAAAATGTTTAAATATAGCCAAAATGAGCCAAATATATTATGTTAAAGGACCTAAACATTATATAATATGTTAAGTCATGTGAATATATGAGATTTAAAAGCCATTAAAGCGCCAATTATTTAAGAAGAGACCCAAATACATATATAATAGAGGTATAGGTCATTGTTGAATGTTAAAAACCCAAATTACCAATTAATTGAAAGGACCCAAACATATATATGTAAGGTTCATTGAGTATAATGTTTAAAAAGCCAATATACCAATTTTAAGAAAGGACCCAACAATTTATATATGTAAGGTATCATTATATGTAAATTGTTTTAAAAAAGCCAAAAGTTGTTACCAAATTATATTGTAAAGTGAACTCAAACAATATATATATAACAGGTTAGTTATAATTTATTAAAGCCAAAGGCCGAGTTATCTAAAATGGAGACTCAAAGATACATATATATATATGATATATATATATTATATATATATATATATATATAATATATATTAATATATTATGATCGAGGTTAAGATCAGTATGATGTGCGTAACAGCGAACAATAAAGGATTGGTCAAGTATTCGGCAACTAAAAATGGATTAGAGAGAGTAAGTAAATATGTGAAGGTCATTGTAGAGAATGTTTATGAAGCCAAAAAGGCCAGAGTTCTATGGATAAATGTTTAAACACAACGTAAATAAAAATAGGCAAATTAAAGATGAAAATGGGGATAAATACTTCCTAAATTCTGAGAAGGATTCTAGTAAGTAACATTGGAACATATTAGAACAATGTGAATGTTTTAAATGTAGAAACAAATCCGCAAATGTTTTATAAGAAGACCTCTACCAAAGATAGAAGTCCTAAAGCAAATTTTTGAAGCGGAACACTGTCTTACGACACTAGTCAAAACAAATATTAAAGCAAAGTAAGATGGCATTAGCCTATCTTACATATTAATTTAAGGCAATTAATTTAAGAATTTTAAATAAGATTAATAATGCAAAAGGAGCAGTATCCAGGTGATAGTTGAGCAGAACTGATCCATCACCGATTCTTACAAAGCACAGTACAAATTCATTATCAGGCCTAAATACAAAGAGGAGACTATTCATAAATAGAATCCTAAGCAAATCACTTATTTTTTACAAAATTTAAGCATAAATAAACATTGAATTCCTTAATCTAAATGCTACAACTAATTTAAATCTAAAGCAATATTTACAAATTATTTGTGCTCTTCTATGCAGAAAGCAGATAAATGTGTGCGAAGGTTGCAGTACATGCAAGGGTAATATAAATTAATGTTATTAGTTTTCGAAAAATTAATTTTCTTTTAAAACATCCAAGTTGCATCCACTTTATCCAAAAGGGAATATAAAGCCTATACAAAGTAAAATCAAAACGACTACTGTAAATATGAATAAAGGTCCTAATATATAGTGGCACTTTAAATTCATATAAAAGCTCATAAATCGCAAGTTCAATAGGTTTTTTTTTTTTATCTTAGTCTTAAGCTAATATAGGGCTAATTTTTATAAGCCAAAATAGTGTAATTCTAATAATAACAAATATAAGCATAAATTTAAATTTAATGCCTTCAAAATAAGATAACAAGCCGGGTAAACACTTAAAAGGATATGTATACTTCACTTTAGTATCAAAGTTTAAAATTTTATTGCTGGGTAATTTTTTTCATTAAGAAACTCAATAATGCAGAGCTATTACAAGCATACATAATGAACTCATAAGAAGGCACAGGATTATCACAAAACACATGCAGGCCTTGTCTATAATCCGTCATGAGAAGCTATTTCATTTCCAACCCTTAAAATTTGGCGTACAAAGCATTATTCCCATTTACTTTAGGATTCAAACCCCATATGATATGAATTAACATTGCCTTTATCACTAAGTAAGAGTAAAACTATACCTAGCTAGTCAATTTAAAAACATAAATCAGCATTATAGCAAGAGCCCGAATCTTAAAGCCTAATTTAGTAGAAACAGGAAGCCTAATCAGATTCTCATCAGAAACCCCAAGTTTCAGCTTTAATGTCAGGTAGCCGAGGGTAAAAATTACCAACGCTTAGAGCAATTTTTTTGTTTTTCCTTCTTAAATGGGCATACATCAGAAGATATGGGTTTGACAATTTGGCGAGAATTTGGGGGATTTAGGGGTAATACGATATTGCTGGACTATAATCCACCTTAGCTGCACTGTGGGCTCCGTGGGGGGAAGTTTGTGGGTAGGAAGTATACCAACGTATACCGTTTATGTTTTTCTCTGTGGTATATATTACCGACGGATACCCTTTAATGTCTGTTTAGTGTACGTGCAGTTTATAGTGTTGGAGCCGGACGACCGGGTGCGTGCGGTGCCAGTGTGCGGGCTTATTTTGATGTGGTTCGTGCGGGTGCGGTTGCAGTACATAATGTTCAGTGACCCGTTGCGGTGCGATTTTAAAATTATAGAGGTGATGTGCGGTGCGGTGCGAAACGCAATGCGCATCGAAACATAGAGGTGTGGTGCGGGTGTGGTGCGGTGCGGTTGCGGTGCGGTGACAAAAATAATTTATTTAGGTTTTCGGTATGCGTGGTAGTGCTTATTCTAGTGCGGTGTGGCGTGACAAAAATAATTTTTGAGGTGCGGTGCGTGGTGAACTAACTCTAGTGCTTTGCATACTTTAATGCGGTGCGGTACCCAAAATTCCGGTGCTCAACCAACTTATACTATATATATAATAAATATATATATAAATTATATATAATATATATTACTATACTATATATTATATATATATATAATAATATATAATATATATATATATTATAATATATATATACTATTATATAAATCATATATTATATATATATATATATATAATATATATATTAGGATGTACCGATACCAGAAAAGAGGGCCGATACCGATAACGATACCGATACTCTATTTTTTTAGGTGCCTATACCGATACCGATCGATACCGATTACTTAATTAATATAATAAGTACAACAGTAATAAGATAGAACATTTGTCACTGCTAGGCCAACTTCAAAGATCGCATTTCCCGTATACAAAAGCAATACTTAGTCAGTTATTTTATATTTGGTTGTGGCCCAAGTATATTTAATTTTATAAATTAAAATAGTACTTTTAGAAATATAATTGCAAATATAATATTAATAACTTTATTTGTGTTTTTCGTTTTATTTAAAAAAATATTCCAATTCCATTTTCAAGTAGTATTAACAAAGTTTAGCTACCAGCTTTTATGTTTTAACTTTTGTAAAATGATTACAGTTTACAACAAGATTCTTTAACTAGCTTACAATATAAGAGATAAAAATAATGAAAGGAAGAGACCTCAATTAATTCGAGCCGAAGTTAATAAAAAAAACGCTATTACTCAAACATGACGTAATAAAATACTCCTTTAAGATAATATCTTTCATTACTTCAAATTCAAAATATTAAAATGTGATGCAAAAACATTAAGCTTTCAATAGTATTTGGCGAGAGCCTTTTTCCTTTTTGGGGTGTTTACATTCCTACACTATAAATACATACGCTCTCTCTCAACTGATGAAGGAGGTGCTGATAATTATTTGCCTGAAGCACTGATAATAATAAAACCTTGGCCCATTGTCATGCCACCGCATGAAAGATTCTCTTCTGAGATCATCTCATGTTTCTCGTAGGGCTCATTCTGCCTCTATTCACAGGCTGCAAATTTGAATTATCTTTCTATAGCTGTCAACAGTCTCTTCAGTTTTTACGATGAGGTTTCCTGGTGTTATTCCTTTGAAGGATGTGAATGAGATGTCAATGCAAATTTCGGCCATGAACTTATCAAGTCTAACATAACTCAAATCCATCTCTTCAGTGGTCTATATTTGCTGAAAAGCCACCATCGGCACTATCAGTGCTGTTGCCAGGGGTTGATGATAAGGCCTTCACACTTTCTCTTGTCTTTTTTTTTTTTTTTTTTTTTTTTTTTTTTTTGTCAAGGGAGCAAGCTAGCTCCTGGGTTATGCTATTTTAATGCATTCTAGAAGTGGTTCACCGTCGGAGTGCCCATTCTTTGTGGGTTTCAGTAGCCGTTAAGGAATTCCTTATGGTTAGACCTTTTATTTATTATATTTCTTACAGTTGTCACCGCCGCTCATGGCAAGAACGGCCTATTCAAGGAGTGGGGGTTGAACGTCTCAAAAATTCCATCAACGCAAATTACGCAGATGGCAACAAGACGTAGCTTTAAAAAAGTGAGGGAAATTACATAAGGGACGTTCACAACTTTTGGGGCCTACTCTTTCGGGTCCATTTTAACCCCACCTAAAAATGAACAAAATTCGAAATTTTCAGCCGATTTTGACTATATAAACACCGCAAAATGTAGCTTTTTTTTGCCTCTTAAAACGTTGATTTCCGGTGTTTTTTCTGTGTGTCTGTAGTCATTCTTTCAGAAGTTTTTCAATTTTAATTTTTCATGTTTGACATTCTTCGTATCAACTTTAGTTTTTTCAATAAATGACTTCAAACTTGAAATATGCATAGATAGGTCCATAATCTAAAATAGTACAGACAGACTTTTTTTCGATTTTTTGAAGTTCTTGTTAGCTCAGCCGTTGAAAAGTATGGAAAAAGAAATTTTTTTTTTTTAGATTGAAATGAAAATTTGAGATAATTTTTTTCTGTTCATGCGAATGGATGAAATTTCTGGGCATATGTAATCGGGACTATTTGTATCTTTTCTTTACTTAATAATTTTTTGTGTATACTCAAAAGAAATTTTTTTAAAATTTTCGAATTTTTTTTTTTTTGAAAATTTTTTCCAAGAACAAATCAAAAACTAATGCATATACAAAGAAATAATTTAAGTAAAAAATGTGCATCTCCCCTGACTACATAAGCCCTGAAAATTTTATCCACCTCGCCCGAACAGAAAAAAATTTATCGCAATTTTTCATTTCAAAATTCAAAAAAAAGTGGGTTTGGAAATTGGGCAACGCTGAGCACAAAACTCAAAAAATCGAAAAAGTACTTCTGTACTATTTTAGATAATGGACCTATTTATACATATTTCAAGTTTGAAGTCATTTCGGAAAAAATTCTGGAAGATATTACGAAGAATGTCAAAAACATGAAAATTGAAAATTGAAAAATTCTGAAGAATGACTACAGACACAGAAAAACACCGGAAATCAACGTTTTAGAGTGCAAAAAAAGCTACATTTTGGTGTTTATATAGTCAAAATCGGCTGAAAATTCCGAATTTTATGTCCATTTTTATTTGGGGCTGAAAATGGGGCTCGTCCCAGGCACAAAATTGGATCTTGCCCTTAAGTAGAGGAAACACAGATGATGGAAGAGAATTCCACAGAACAGAGGTGGCAGGAAAGAAAGAAGCACCGCAGTGAACCAGTCTGGAGTTACTAACATCAACACAAACCTCATTTGCCGACACAGCACCCCTTGTGTATCTAGAAGGGCGTACTAAATGGTGGTGGCTACGGCGTGGATAGTTCCCTCGAGCACTTGCCTCTACAGTACCTATAGAAAAGGGATAAAGCACCAACATCGCGCCGCAAATATAAAGGGTCAAGTGAACTAGAAAGTACAGGACAGTTTATAAGTCTTTTGGCCTTTGACTCGACCCTATCCAAAAGTCGGATGAAACCAGAGCCCCCCCCCCCCACACGATATGAGAGCAGTACTCCTACAAGGCGGACCGAGGACCCTCTGTTATAGGTGGGAGTAACTGAGAAAGAGGAAAAAAGATCTCCGCATTCTAAACAGAACTCAGTTTCTTTTGAGGCACCCTCGCAGCCACTGTGATTTGAAGGTTTTCAAAAACATTTTTGGTCTTATGTTAGCCAAGGATATTAATTGTAATCCAGGGAGGGACGCGAGAACACGTCGAAGAGATAGAGTTACAGTGTCTTAGAGAGAGAGATTTTTAGAAGTTTGAGTTTTTAAAGAATTAATTTCACAAGCTTGAGACGACCCAACCATGAAATTCTATCCAGATCAGAACGAGAATAGAATCGGAAAGATGTAGGGACGAGAGGCAATTCTAGAAGTAAAAAGAGGGAGCATAATTGATATGAGTTGAAGAATGAAGGGTCAATCATCGACATATGAGTGGAAGAGTTAGACTAATGTGCAGAGTGGAGAAGATCATTCGATGAAAAGCAGGGGAATAAAGTAGGAGATAAACAAACCCCTGTAGGAACACCACTATTGACGAGAAAAAGAAGAAGTTCGCACCCATCAACAACAGCCACACATTGAGCATTTTGAAGAAACTAGACATTAAATAAGCAAAGCAGAAGAAGAGACCCCAATGAGGGAAGCTTGGGAGCAGTGACGCGTGCCATACCCGCGTCAAATGTATTGGGGACTAGTCAAGCGCACCACACAAGGCTTCCCGTTAGTTCCTAAGGGCGGAAAACCATAATCTGTTAAATAGAAAGGATATCGCCAGTAGATCTCGAGCACCGAAAAGCCGTCACTGTAATCAGAAAAGAGGGAAAGAGTTCCAGATGATTCGTAGAAGAAGTGAGAGTTGAGAAGGGTTTCAAAGAGTTTAGATAGGAAATTACAAAGTGAGAGCTATATGGCAATAGTTAGAAGGATCAGAGCTGCTACCTTTTCCTCTGAATAGATTTTATAATGTGCGCTTCCAAGCACCGAAGAGAAGTTCTGCTATTAGGACATAGAGAATATAGTTGAAGCAGGGGTGGCGATCAGCCACGGAAGCACACTTCCCTCAAAACTTGATGGAATTGCCTCCGTCCGGCCCCAGCCTTCCTAACTCATAGATTTCAGGAGTTCATGCACCCGATCAAATAGAAATGAAGCGTAAAGGCACAGGACACCTGAGAGGAGAAGGAGGAGGACGAGGGATTGCCAAAGTTGTACAAAGTTGAATTAGAGGGAAGAAAGGATAGGCCAATGGGATGATTAGCAGATTTCAGTTGGAGTATTAACACACAGAATCATCAGAGCGAATAGAGGAGGAAAGGATGATTTACAGAAGTTTGTTAGAGATTGTTTTTGGCAAGAGCCAGAGAGATTGTCAGTAGGAGAACCAGGAGGTCAGCGGCATTTTCGTTTAATGAAAGTCCGCTTTTGCTCGTCGAAGAGTTATCCCTTGCAACGATTTCTAGAACTGAATGAAAATTGGCAAGAGTGATTGAGAAGAACGAGAATGTTTCCACACCCGAAAGCATTGTTCTCTCCTGAATGGCCAGAGAACAGCACGATCGAACCATGGATTTGAAAGGAGAAAAAGATTTAGTCCAAGAAGAAATGAACCTGCTCATCCCATTAAAAATTACAGTTCCCACTTTATTGGCAGAATCTGAAGCGTCTTCAAAGTCAAAGCAGTCACTTCAATTATAGTTAGCGTAGAAAGCAACGACAATCCCCAATCGGGCCGATCAAAATGCCAGAAAACCTCATAGGGCATGATCGGAGATGTTCGAGAGAAAGATTAAAATTAATGTGATATAAGGTGTTGTCAATTTTACCGATAGGAGCGATGGTGGTGTATATATATAGAGAGAAGGCACTCAGTGGTGAACATGGGTCAGTAGTGCTTCAAGAACCGGTGCGGATGATCGAATTGTGTAGGAGTCGTATTTAATGAGTTGTCCAGATCGTTGAGAATACTGATAGATTCGCTTCCTCCCAACTAATCAGTACGAGAGGAACGCAACAGATTCATTTTGTTATACATCTGAAATCCCAGCCGAAATTAAGGACCTCCAGTATTTGGCATGAGTAAGATATAACAGGTCTCGTGAGATGTGAAATGTAATCAGAAAAGGCATTGGACAATCTATGTTCTGTTAGATGAAGACAGTAGCAGGAAGCATAAGAATATTGTACAGTAGAAGGAAGACAAAGATTTTTAAGCCACAGAACATCGAATGTTAGGAGATCGAGATTCCTCCGAGACGTGTATAGAATGTTTATATTTAGCTAGACACTACTCCACCCTTCAAACGGGAATTATAACAATGTTATAGTGGATATATTAAACGAGATTGAAGGATGAATTTCTTAGCCATCTGGAGTCTCAGACAAAGATCATAAAATTAGTTAGAGTTAGCAGAGGTGCGGTTTACATGCATGCGGTGTTAGGTTGCTACCGGTGTGTGTTGAGAAAGTTAAAAGAAAAGCCACGCCTGTGCAAATCGGCTATCATACACGCACACGCACATGATTCAAAACTATTAGTAACAAAAAAAAAAAAACAGAGAAGAAAAAAAAAGATAAAAAACAAAAATTGAAGATGAAGGAAGTTTATTCGTACGCTAAAAACCCTAAATTTTAAAACGATAAAAGCCTATTTACAGCAAATATCTAATATTAAATTAATCAGAAAGTTTAAAAACACCTTCACGCACTCACACGCTCTCTCGAAATTGCGTACAAAAAAATACTATTGATCAACTAAAGAAAGTAGTAATCTGATAAATCAATATAATAATGGATATGGCATATAAGGTAATTTTACTTTGCTAAAGACCAAGTGGAAGAAACGCTGAAATCTAAGTTAAAAAGGAAATCGAGGAAAAAAAAAAAACATAACATGGTACTAGCTATCTGTATCGAACTAGATTTATTATTGAATCTAAAAGTTTCTCATAATTTTTCACCAAAAAGTAAGAAGTATCGGCTAAGTACCGGCCATTTAACCGATCCGAATACCGATACCATAAAAAAGTGGTCGGGATACTACGATACCGGATAGCTAATCGTACATCCCCTATATAATATATATATATATATATATATTATATATATATATATATATTATATCTTATATATATTATAATATATATATATATAATATTATATATATAATATATATATATATATATATTAGTATATATATATAAATATAATATATATACAGTATATATATATATATATTTATATATATAGATATTATATATATATATAGATATATATATAATAAATCGCCTGTTCTATATAGTTAATATATCTATGATATATCATATAATATATAATATATATATATTATTATATTACTATATATTATATATAATATATATATATATATATATATATTTATATATATATATATATATATATATATATATATATATATATAATATTATATATATATATAATATATTATATATAGTATTCATTATATATATATCTTTATATTATGATATAATATATATATTATATTAGTATTAATATTATTATATATTATATATTATATAATATATAGTATATATATTATATTGTATATATATATATAAATATATATTATATATATATTTATAATATATACATATATATATATATATAATAATATATCATATATCTCTTTCTCTTTT
>JABUQX010009091.1:7500-25000 GCA_015478945.1 Trachelipus rathkii
ATGTACCAATATATAAAAACATTTTGTAAAAATAGTTTTGCATTTAAATAATATTATGTCTAAATCCATTGTATCTATATGGCACAGCATATTAATAACTTTACATTTAAATTTCTTTGTTTCTAAACAATGTATCTAAATAAAAATGTATGGAATTAGCAAGAAATCTAGATAATTGTATTTTAATATGTAATTTTATCAATTTAACCATGCATTTAAATGACAATATATCTAAATGTCACCATATCCAAATAATAATGTATCTATATATTACAATGTATGTAAATAAAATTGTATCTAAATAACATTGCATACATAAAAAAATTATATCTTAAAAATTTGTATCGAAAAAATGCTGCATGTAAATAAAATGAATAACAATGTATCTAAAAAATGTTGTATCTAGAGTTGTCTCGTTTTTTTTTTAAAACAAAGTTTTTTTTTGATTTCTTGAAAAAGTTTCCTTAGAAATAATAATGTGTGCTTTTTATTAGCTTTTTTTATATACAAAAAAAGCGACCATAAACAACAATTTTATTTTTTTGGTTTATAATTTATATTGTTTTTATTATTTAGAGCTAATACTGTAGGATTTAGAATAGTTTTTTTTCCAAAAATTGTACTACATACGTGGCTGGTTTTAAATATTTATTAATTAGACTAGATGTTATTTATTTTTTTTTTAATGTTGAGATGGGAAAAGTTTTCACAAAGGTAAGTTGTTCCAAACACTCCCGTCAATCCTAATAACTGAATTTATTTTTAAATAGCTTTGGATAACTTTTTGTTAAATTTTAAAACTCGACAGAACCAAGTGACATGTCACTGTACCTTTAAACCAGCTATTTATACAGTAAATTTGTTCCGAACAAAATTATTTAAATACTTATTAGTAAAGAAAACTACTCTAAATAATAAAAAAAACTATGCAATAGTAATATAAAATACTCTAAAAACGATGTAATAGTAATATAAAATACTCTTATACTAAAAAAGGTCAAAATATATCAAAAATGAAACCAAAAAACGTTTTTAAGCAACAAAGAAAACGTTATATATTTTTTTCAATTCGACGTATTTTAACACCGTTGTATACAAAAAATATGTATCTTCAAAAATTGTATTAAAATAGCATTTTACTTAAATAGCAATGAGTATAAGTGAAAATGAACCAATATCACACTGAATCTAAATAACTATGTTTCTAACCAAAAGAAATATATTTTTATATTACAATCTGTAGTAAAATTCCTTTATTCAAATAAACTTGTATCTAATAACAGTGTATCCAAATAAAGATTGTATTTCAATATTACACTAATGGGAAATTTGAATTTATATATTTTTTTCCAAATTAGGATTTCTCTCTTTTGTACTAAAATTTTTCATGAGGAAAAAATTTCTTCAATCATAGAATAATTTGTTAAAGGTTTATCTCCTGCAGGGTTTTTTTCCTGGCTAAGGGACAAAATTATTCCTTATATATAAAATGAAACTTTTCACCCTTAAATGAAAAATTTCCCCCTTTGTTAATTATTTCCACTAAAAGAAAGAAAGTTTTCCCCCAAATAAGAGATATTTAGATATTTCAACGAAAAATAGTTTCCTCTTCAGAGAAAGTTCACCCCAATAAATGAAATTCTCCCCGGTAAAATTACTTTCCTACCAAAAAAAGAAAGTTCCTCCTTTATTATAAGATATAAGGCCACTCAACCATTTAGCATTTTCGGTTTTCTGTTCATTTTCTCCACTTCTTCTTTCAAAGAACTCCAGACTAATGGTTCATATAAGGCTTAAGAGCCTTTAAAATGACCATCTGTAAGGTTGCTGAATTCCATCTCTCGGAGGGTCAGATGGTTTTCGCTGGATTTCTTTCTTAAGATTTAAATTGCATAATTAAATTTTTATATTTTTTTATTTTAATTATTTTATTTATTATTATTATTATTATTATTATTATTATTATTATTATTATTATTATTATTATTATTATTATTATTATTATTATTATTATTATTATTATTATTATTTATTATTATTATTATTATTATTATTATTATTATTATTAATTATTATATTATTATTATTATTATTATTATTATTATTATTATTATTAATTATTATTATTATTATTATTATTATTATTATTATTATTTTTAATTTTAATTATTTTATTATTATTATCTATTATTATTATTATTATATATTATTATTTTTTATTATTATTATTATTATTATTATTATTATTATTTATTATTTTATTAATTAATTATTATTATTATTATTGATTATTATTATTATTATTATTATTATTAATTATTATTATTATTATATTATTATTATTATTATTATTATTATTATTATTATTATTATTATTATTATTATTATTATTATATTATTATTATTATTATTATTATTATTATTATTATTATTATTATTATATTATTATTATTATTATTATTATTATTATTATTTATTATATTATTATTATTATTATTATTATTTATTATTATTATTATATTATTATTATTAATTATTATATTATTATTTTTATTAATTATTATTATTATTATTATTATATATTATTATTATTAATATTATTATTATTATTAATTATTATTATTATTATTATTATATTATTATTATTATTATTTATTATTATTATTCATTATATTTATTATTATTATTATTATTATTATTATATTATTATTAATATTATTATTATTATTATTATTATTATTATTATTTATTAATTCTTATTTATTATTATTAATTATTAATTATTATTTATTAATTATTATTATTTTATTATTATTATTATTATTATTATTATTATTTAATTATTATTATTATTATTATTATTATTATTATTATTATTATTATTATTATTATTATTATTATTATTATTATTATTATTATTATTATTATTATTATTATTATTATTATTTTTATTAATTTATTATTATTATTATTATTATTATTATTATTATATTATTATTATTATTATATTATTTATTATTATATTATTGTTTTTCATATTCTTATTATTATTATTATTATTATTATTATTATATTATTATATTATTTTATTATGTTTTCTTTTTTTCATTAATATTATGATCCACACTTCGTTTTTAATTAAAATTAAAGAAAACTTTCTCCAGACAATGGAGAAAAACATAATATTTGGTAACAAACTGTGTTTTTAAAAATACTTACACGCATGTACGTAAGTATATCTCATGTGTATTTACATGTGAAAGTTTGTAATACGTGTTTTTCTTTAACAATTTCTTATAACACACTGTAAGAAAGCTAATTTTCTCCCAAGACCTAAAAAATAAAGATTTTCTAAGTTGAAGAAATATTCTTAATGAAATGAGTCTGCACAACTAATTACATAAAAGGTCTATCCCTCATTACTCTCCCCTAAACATGGGAGAAAGTCTTTCTCCGTGAGGGGCTGGGGGTTCAGCCCCAATTCCCCTTTATAGGGTTTTCAGATCAGCTAATTAGTGAAAAAGAATATTGACATAAGCTGTGATTAGTTTTTAGATTTCCAATATTGGTAATGTCTTATTATTATTATTATTATTATTATTATTATTATTATTATTATTATTATTATTATTATTATTATTATTATTATTATTATTATTATTATTATTATTATTATTGCGCAAATTCCCATTTCCTAGACAAAACAAAATTCACCCTAACGAAACCTGTGAATAATTTTTTTTTGTTTATTGAAGTATTTTGTCTGGACATGAAATAAATATACTCGTATTATACGAACAGTAGAATTATTATTATAACTACTTTATATATGAAATTAAGTATGTAATGAAAGGTGACCACGAACAGAACAGAACAGAACAGAACAGAACAGAACAGAACAGAACAGATCAGAACAGAACAGAAAAGAACATAATAGAACAGTCTACAGAACAGAACAGAACATAACAGAACAGAACAGAACAGAACATAATAGAACAGTCTACAGAACAGAACAGAAGAGAACAGAATAGAAGATAACAGAACAGAGCAGAACAAAACAGAACAGAACAGAACAGAACAGAACAGAACAGAACAGAACAGAACAGAACAGAACAGAACAGAGCAGAACAGACTACAGAACAGAATTGAACAGAACAGAAAACCAGTTCAACAAAGGTGCAGAACAACAGTTTTTCGTCCACATTTTTTCGAATCTTCAGTTACTGTTAGCAACAAGGATTTTATCCAGGAAGTAAAGATGTTGCACTGAAAAACTAAGATTTTACATTGAATAACTATGATTTTAACTCAGAAACTAGGATTGTCAATATTTTGCACAGAGAAACTAACTAGGATTTTGCACTGAAAAGCAAGGATTTAACACTGAGAAACTTGGATTTAACACTGAGAGACTATGTTTTACACAGATAAACTAGGATTTTACACTGATAAATTATTATTTTATACTGAAAAAGTAAGATTTTATACAGAGAAACTTTGATTTTACACTGAAAAACTATGATTTTACACTAAGAAACTAGGATTTTGCACTGATGAAGATTGATGCATAAATTCAATTAATGTAATATGTTATGAAAATTTTTGTAGATACTTGAACCGATCAATTAGAAATCAAGTTTAATTAATGATTGCTTTATAAATGTATTTATTATTATTTGTTAGGCTTTGTGAAATCCTAAATTATACCTACATGCTTTTTATTTCTATTTAATGAGCTTTAGATATTACAATTAATAATCTTTTTGCGGGATTAGTAATTGTTTTGTGTGATCTTCAACTGTATCTAAATGGTTTTGTACTTAAAGAACTTTATATTGTGATTAGTAATCTACATTTATCTACTGTTTATCTATTTCTATTAACTGTCAAACTTTATAACACTGAAAAAATGTTGCGAAAAATATCTTCAGGTAAAAAGATCTCGCAAGGGGAGAAAGTTCAAACTAACTTCCTCTAGGGAATATTTAGAAACGGACATGCTATTGATAACTGATTTCTGCTATTGTAACAATTAGATATATATATATATATATTATATTATTACATATAATTATATATATTATATATATTATTATTATTATTATTGCATATATTATTATATTATATATATATTCGTATATATATATACATATATACATATTATATTATTATTATTATTAGATATTATTTATTATATATTATTATATTATTATTATTATTAATACATATATATTATTATTATTATTATTATTATTATTATTATTATTACATTATTTATATTATACATACATATTATTATTATTATTATTACATATATATATTATATATATATTATTATATTGTTATTATATATATATTAATATTACTATTGTTATTGTTATTAAGATATTATTATTATTGTTGCTATTACATATATTATTATATATACATATATTAATATATATTATATACATATTATTATATATTATTATATTATTTATTATACAAAAACTATTATTATTATTATTACATACATGATATATTATTATATTACATATTATTAAGGTTATGATATTATTATTATATATTATATTAAATATTGTTGTTATTGTTAGCATATTATATATATATATATATTATTATTATTAAGATATTATTATTATTATTATTTATATATATTATTATTATTATTATTATTATATATTATGCTATTATATTTCATATATATTATTACATATATATAATATATATATATTATATTATTACATACATATTATATTATATATATTATTATTATATATATATATATTAATCTATTATTATTATATATATATATATATATATTGTTGTTTTTATATACATATATATATATATATATATATTATTATTATATTATTATATTATATTACATATATTACATATATATATATACATGGGTTATTATTAGTTATATATATATTGTTATATTATATATATATATATATTATTATTATTATTATTATTATTATTATTATTATATTATATACACTGTATATATATACATATACATATATATTATTATTATATATATATATATATACATATATATACATATATATAAGGTTATTATATATATATATTATTATTGTTACATATTGTTATATTATATATATATTATTATTATTACATATTATATTATTATTATTATTTTATATTATTATTATTATTATTATTATATTCATACATATATTATTATTATTATTATATTATATATATTATATTATTATTATATTATATTATTATATTATTATATATATATATATAACGATATATTTTTGTCTGTTATAATATTATTATATTATTATTATATTATTATAAAAGATATATGATATTATTATTATTATATATAATCGTATACATATATATATATATTATATATATATTATATATATATATATATATTATATATTATTATTATTATTATTATTATTATTATTATTATATATATATAAAGATATATATATATATTATTGTTATGTTATATTATTATATATATATATATTATTTGAAGAGACTGTATATATATATATATATATATATTAGTTAATATATATTACATATACATATATATATACATATATATATATATTATATATTATTATTATTATTATATATATATATATATATATTATTATTATATATGTATTAGTATATTATTTTACTTAAACCCCCAATGTATATATATTATTATATATATGTTATTATATATATATATATATAGAGTATATATATTATATATATATTATATATATATATTATTATTATTATATATATATGGCTATATGCATATATTTTTTACATTCCCATTCTTTGCATTACTATATTTTTACAGTTTTTTTCCTGGGTATATTTCCAATACATACATATAAAACCAGAATACAAATATAGTCAAATAATGTAATAATAATAATAATAATAATAATAATAATAATAATAATAATAATAATAATAATAATAATAATAATAATAATAATAATAATAATAATAATAATAATAATAATAATAAAAATAATAATAATAATAATTAAAAGGAAAGAAACTATAAAAAATTTAATTATGCCTTTTAAATCTTAAGAAAGAAATCCAGCGTAAACCATCTGGCCTCAGATGGCAAGCATATCTCTCACAGATGGAATTCAACATCCTTACAGATGGTCATTTTAAAGGCTCTTAAGCCCTAAATGAAGCCTTAGTCTTGACTCCTTTGAAATAAGGAGGAAAAATGAACAGAAAAGCGAAAATGAAAGGGGATTGCGAGTTGGGGTAATATCTCTTACTTAATGGGGAATCTTTTTTTTATGGGGGGAAAAATTTTATAGCTGAGAAATTTTCATTTAGGGAAAAATTTTCTTTTATCGAATATTTCCTGATTGAGGAAGATTTCCCCTTAATGGAGAAGAATATCCCCACAAGAGAGGAATGTTTAACAGAATATTTTGTGAAGGGACATTTTAAATGAAGCATCTCTTGAAATGTATATATATAAAGTTAATTAAATATATATTATATATAGATATATATATATATATATATATAGTTATTATTATTCTTATATATTATTATATATATTATTATTATTATTAGATACATATATATTATTATATATATGTATATATATATATATATATATATATTTATATGTATTTATATGTTATATATATACAACGTTATTTTAATATATATGTTATCAGTATATATATATATATATATATATATATATATATATATATACTGGCGGCTTTTAAGGGTAGGCAGAGTAGGCAACGCATTCTATTTGTCTTAGTGAACCCAAAAATATTAGTCAGTATATATATATATATATATATATATATATATATATATATATATATATATATATATATATATATATATATATTATATACATTAATGCGAATGATGTTTTGAAAAACGATCATTTTTTAATATAGCGGTCAGTGGCAACTGTTACTTCTCTGAGTCAGAAAAATAATTCCGTTTTCTTAAAGCCTAGGCAAGCTCTATATATGCCGACCGACTCTAGTAGCAGTCATGTTAAAAAAATCCCAGAAAAGAAGGAAAATTGTTTATCTTTGTAAATAAAAAATACAAAAATTTCAGATACATTATTATATAGATACATTTATTATTATACATATATACATATTATTATAGAAATATATATTATTATTATTATATATTATATATATTATTATTATAACATTATATTATATATATATTATTATTATTATATATACATATATTACATACAGTTTATTATTACATAGATATTATTATATTATTGTTATTGGTTATATATTAAATTATCTATATTTTATAAATATTGTTGCTGTCATAAATTATTATTTTAAATTCATATCATATACATTGTTTTTATATATATTATTATATATATTATTATTATACATATTACATATATTGTTATTGTTATATATTATATATATACATATTATTATTATTATTATTATTATTATTATATCTATATATATATATATATAGGTTATATATATTATTATATATATATATATATATATTATTATTATACATATATATATTTATATATATATATATATATATTATTATTATTATTACATATTATTATATATTATATATATATATAGTTGTTATATATATATATATATATATATATATATATATATATATATATATATATATATATTATTTGCCTACTCAAAAATTTTGAACTCTTTTTGTATATCGATATACAAATAAATGGATAGATATATATAGAGAATATATATATATATATATATATATATATATATATATATATATATATAGTATATATATATATATATATATACAGATTATAATTACAAT
Source organism: Trachelipus rathkii (assembly GCA_015478945.1). Taxonomy (NCBI): domain Eukaryota; kingdom Metazoa; phylum Arthropoda; class Malacostraca; order Isopoda; family Trachelipodidae; genus Trachelipus; species Trachelipus rathkii. The sequence goes on from JABUQX010009091.1 coordinate 16,357, forward strand.
CACTTACTGCCTGAGCCCTCGTCAACGAGGGGGAAGAAAATAAGATATGGGAAAACCCCACCGAAGCGAAAGCTTAACACATCTCTCTCAGGTGAGCTCAAGAAGTGAGCTTTAAAGATGCGAAGATTAAATAAAGTTGTAAAAACAGAAGATGCTAATGAGTTCCGCAGAACAGAAGTGGCTGGAAAAAATAAGGTACCACAACGAACGAGTCTGGCGTTTTCAATACTCACGCAAAATTCATGCGGGAGCAAGGAACATCTTGTGCTATTTGGGCGACGCAATGGAGGTAGAATGAGAGAGGCCAACCCCCTGAGGATCTGCCTTTGCAGTACCTTTAGAAAAGAGATAGTTCCCCAACGTCAAGCCGCAGAGATAGAGCGTCAAAAGACTTGGAAAGTAGAGAACAATTTATTAGTTTCTTAGCTTTAGACATAACCCTATCCAATAGAGTGGAAAAAGGTTGCAGTGGCTCCACCAGGATATCCCATTCACGTCGACAAGAATAGAATCGGAAAGCATAAGACGAGAGGCAACTCTAGATTCAAAAGAGCTAGCAGATTTCAAATGAGTGGAAGAATGGAGAGTTGAGTCATCGGAATAAGAGGGAAAAGAGTTAGAAGTACAGCTGAATAAATCGTTGATGTGAGTAAACTCCTCCAAACAATGGCAAATAAGGACCTTACATAACTTGAGAAGTTGTGCAAAGGAAAAAATTCTCGTAATCACAACAGAACTCCCAGCCTTTTTGTGGCCTTTTTAGCAACCGTTGTGATATGAGGTTTTCAAGACAAATTTTTGATTATGTTCAGACCAAGAATTTTTATGTTGTCCACAGATGAGATGTTAGAGCAGTTGAAGGAAATAGAAAAGTTGGAAGGTATTTTCGAGAGGGAGAAAAAAAGAATTAGAGTTTTCAAAGAGTTGAATTTCACAAGGTTGCAGTAGTCCAACCGGGATATCCCATTCACGTCGGCAAGAATAGAATCGGAAAGCTGAAGTCGAGAGGGAACTCTAGATGCGAAAAAGGGAGCAGATTTGAAATGAGTGGAAAAATGGAGAGTTGAGTCATTGGCATAAGAGTGAACAGAGTTAGAAGTACAGCTGAGGAGATCGTTGATAAAAAGTAAGAATAAAGTTGGATATAAAACATAACCTTGCGGGACACCACAATTAACAGTAAAGGAGGAAGAGGAAACTCCATCAACGAGTACTAATATGAAGTGATCAGAGAGAAAACCTGACAAGAGTAAGTAAAAAGAAGAAGGACACCCAAGGGAAGTGAGCTTAGAGAGTAGTGGCGAGTGCCAAACCCTGTCAAAAGCTTTAGATATGTTGAGCACCACCACACAAGAATCCCCATAGGTCCTAAGGGTAGAAGACCATAAATCAGTTAGATAGGAAAGCATGTCACCAGTTGACTTCAAGCGTCAAAAGTCATACTGATGATCTGAAAGAAGGGGATGAGATTTGAGGTGATCCAGGAAATGAAAGTTAAGGAAAGTTTTAAATATATTTGGCAGAATGCAAGTTAGAGCTATAGAACGATAGTTAGGAGGATCAGAGCTGCTACCCTTTTTCGGGAATGGCTGGACATATAGGCGATTCCAGCATTGAGGAAATATATTACTATTAAGGCATAGAGAGTAAAGATGAACGAGAGCAGGCGCTAGGTCAGAAGCACACACCCTCAAAACACTGGGAGAAATGCCATCAGGGAAACTAGCATTTCTGACTTTCATAGATTTCAGAATCATATGCTAACGATCAGGCGCAATCACAGGTAGAGACTTGTGATACCTGAGAGGAGAAGGAGTAGGAGAAGGGATGCCGGAATCATTCAGGGCAGAATTAGATGGAAAAGTAAGGTCGAAAAGATTAGAATTTGCAGTAGAAGAGTTAGCTACAGATCCGTCAGAGAGAATAAGAGGAGGAAAGGCAGATTTACAAAAGATAATAGAAATACTTTGGGCAGGAGGTCAGAAATTTTTATGAGTGAAAAAACCAAGCAGGTTTGCGCACTTTTTTTAGTGAAAGTGCGCTTAGCCTGTTGAATAATATCCCTGCAATGATTCCGAGTATAATGCGAATTAGAGAGTTATAGGAGAACGAGAGTTTTTCCAAACCCGATAGGCAATGTCTCTCTCTTGAATGGCGTGAGAGCAGACTCCATCGAACCATGGATTTTGGGGAGAAAAAGATTTTCTTAAAGATGGAATGAACCTGTTCATCATCTCGGTGATTACGTCCCCTACCTTTTCAGCAGTGACAGAAGCGTCCTCCGAGTCAAAACAGGATTCATTCCAAGAATAGTTGGCAAAAAAACGATGCAATACCCCCAATTAGCCCTTTTAAAGAACCAGAAAGTACGTTTGGGACATGGTGGAGCTGCTGGACAAAAAGTATTATAAATAGGAGCTACGAGATTGAGGTCAGAGTTACCGATAGGATGGATTATGGTATATTTATATCTAGATGGAGTAATGGTGAAACATAAGTCGAGCGTATTCAAGAATTGGTTAAGTCGATCTTGGATATGTGCAAGTTCCTTAATTCGTTGAGAATACTAAACGTTTTGGCCTCTTCCCTCCTGCATCAGTATAAGAGGAGTCCAACCATTCAGTGTGATGTACGCTGAAATCACCTAAACAGAGGGTCTCAGCATTTTGAGAGGAAAGAGTAACAATCTCAAGAGAAGTAGCAAGATATTCCAAAAGGACGTGAAAATCTGTTCCATTATTGGAGCAGGAGCAGAAGCAGAAACACAATATAATGGTAGTCGTAGGGAGAAATATTTTAAGTCAAATAACATTAAAGTTAGGAGACTCAAGATTTTCGAGACGTGTTACAAAAGTGTTAATGTTTATATAGGCACAAGCTCCACCATTAAGTCGGAAATTAAAAAAGGTTAAAGTTGGAGATATTAAGTTTATTTGAAAAAGAATTCCTGGCTAGCTGGGTCTCAGATAGTAATAAAATGTTAGCTTGCGAGTTAGAGAGGTGATATATCACAAATTCATGATTAGCATTCAGGCCACGGACTTGGGCAAATTCAACAGAGAATCCCAGCCTGCGCCCACCCCTACGTCTTCTCTGTCCAGACATTCGAACAGCCACTCACACAAACAAACAACCACAAGCGCTCAAACACAGAAATTGCTTAGTACAATGAATGACTAAATCTAATTGGCGAAAGATAATTTTTAATGTATGATATAAATGAATAAATAAACAAATAGACAACTATAAATAGCAGAGTTGACACGAAAAAATCGAATGATTTAAATCAACTGATTTTTTACGTGATTTTTTTTTTATTAAAAAATCATGATTTTTTTTTTTTTTTTTATTTTTTTGATTTTCAGGAATTTTTTTTTCTAAATTAATAATTAATTAATCCTAGTTATCACCTAATTAATGATAAGTATATTTCATCTATATAATAAGTAAATTCATCAATGTAGTCTCAAATCATTTTTAATAAAGAAATAAATAAAATTAGAGTACTCAGATATTATACAGTATATATATAATTTAAATAACTGAATTAAACTAAATAATAATTATATTTACTAAACTTATTATTAATTAGGTAATAATTAGAATTATTTGCTAATTTTATAAAAATAATATTAAAAAAGCAATTTGTGCATAAAAAATCCAAAAATCAGAAAATTCAAAAAATCAAAAAAATCAGAAAATCAAAATAAATCCAAAAAATCAAAAAATCAAAAATTGATTTTTTTCTTAAAAAAAAAAAAAAAAAAAAAATAAAAAAATCAAAAAAAAAAATCAGAAAATCAAAAAATAAATCAAAGAAATCAAAAAATCAAAAAATGATTATTTTTCTAAAAATGTTTTTAAAAAAAATCCTAACTCTGATAAATAGCATTATATAAATAGGCACTCAAATCGTATCTAATCAGCTGTCAAACATACGCAAATTAACTTGCTAGTGGATATTTTGCTTAAACTTAAAATTAATTTTATATTAGCCAATGTTAATTAAAAAGAACATTTAAACTAAAATTCTATATTATATCAAATAATATTTAAAAAAATATAAAAATCAAACTAAAACTTAGCATGAAATTCTGAACGGTAAAAGATTCAACTGAAATCCTCATCAATTATAAATAGTAAACATTAAAAACGCTTGGCAAAGAATTAAAACTTTGGAGAAAAATGCCAAAATAGTTAAAATGTTTAAATTAAAGCTCGAGAGACATTTAAAAACTTAAAAACTTAAATTAACATATTTAAAAAGCAAAAAAGTAAAATACACTGGGAGAACAAGCACATACGTCTTCACATCACAATATATATATATATATATATATATATATATATATATATATATATATATATATATATATATAGTATATATATATATATATATATATATATATATATATATATACTCCTCCGCCCAAAAGTAAGTTTACTGAATATTCCATGAACGACTGAGTAATGTAGCTCCTCCGTGGCGTATACGAGTGGGTAGCTAGTTAAGTAATCTACATATATTATACCAGTTTCAACCATATTTATAAAGTCAATCTTGCACATCTGTTTATGTATGGGCTTGTGTTCTAACCTCGTTACGTTTTTGCGCTACATCTTTTTGTGTATGGGCGTGTTTTCTATCCTCGTTACGTTTTTGCGATGTAGGTAAATATTGAACAGCGGTACGCTATCAAATTCTGTGTGAAACGTAACAAGTCTGCCACTGAGACATTTTCTTCTTTAAACGAAACTAATATCGAGAACTATGAGTTTTTAATGGCAACATGAAGCCAAAGAGGGCCGAGAAAATGTTGAAGAGGACCCTCGTTGTGAAAGACCAATCTCGTCAACAAACGATAAAAATGTGGAAGTTGTTAACTGTTATAGAGAGAAACCGCCGGTTCAGTGTCAGAGTGATTGCAGAAGAAACTGGTTTGGATAAAAATGGTGTTCATAGAATTTAACGAACCACTTACACATACGAAAAATTTGTGCAAAACTAGTGCCAAAAGACTTGTCTGTGGATCAGAAGCGAACAGGGTCAAAATTTGTCAAGATTTGCATGAAAGACTCGAAATGGAGCACAATTTTTTGGATAAAGTTATAACAGGCGATGAATCATGGGTTTTGAGTACGATCCTGAAATCAACCGGAAAAGTGAGGAATGGCACACAAAAAATTCTCCTCGTCCGAAGAAAGCACGTATGAGCAAGTCCAAGGTGAAAACACTGATTATTGTTTTCTTTGGCAACCGTGGTATTGTGCACAAGGAATTTCTACCTTCAGGAGAGACATTTAATCACGTCTTTTACTAAGATATCTTGGAACGACTTCGAAAACGAGTTCAGCTAATCAGAACCGACATTGCATACGATTGGGTGCTGCACCACGATAGCGCACCATCACACACTGCGCTCTCAATTATAGAATTTCTGGCGAAGAAATACATTCTAGCACTTTCACATCCTCCATACAGCCCAGAACTAGTTCCGTGCGATTTCTACATCTTCCCTAAGTTGAAAATGAATTTGAAGGGTCATCATTTTGGGACAATGGAAAACATAAAAAATATTGTAACACGTGAACTAAACACCCTTCAGGAAAATTACTTCCGGTACTGCTATGAGCAGTGGAAGAAACGTTGTAACCGGTGTGTAACCTCCCAAGGGTCATACTTCAAAGCAAATAACTTGTAATTTCAGGTAAATCCAATACATAATTAAATACGACATCGGTACACTTACTTTTGGGATAGAAAATATATATATAGATATATATATATATATATATATATATATATATATATATAATATATATATATATATATATATATATATATATATATATATATATATATATATATATATATATATATAATTTGGATAAGGGAAACAATTCGAGATGGGAAAATATCCTTTAATTATTTTATTTCCTCTTTCTTTTAGGGAGAAACAATTTAACGGGGAGAAATTTTTATCAAATATTCCCTGAATGAGAGATTTTTGTCCCTTATGAGAGGGGAATCCCCTCACAATCGGGGAATGTTTAACATATATTCTTAGATTGAGGAATTTTGTTTTTCGTAGAAGGAATTTTTGTACAATTTTACTTTTATTTTTATTTATATTTTTTTTTTTTTTTGTAAAGAATGAATAAAGGCAATTTTCCCTTGCTGTGTAATGTTAAAATACATTTCGTATTTGGATAAATTGTTATTTAGATACAAGGTTTTTTAGAGGCGTTGTTATTTAGATATTTTATTTAAACAAAATCCAATTTACGAACACGCTGTAATATAGAAATATACATAAATACCTTTTTTTATTATCCAGACATTTTTATTTAGATGCAATATGATTAAGATATACTGGTATTTATTTTTATTATCGTGAACATTCAATGTTATTTTCATCCAACCTTTATAAGAAACATATTTATTGCATACAATGCTCTTTAGATACGTCATATACATACATTGTTATTGTTATTTAAATACAATGTTATTTATATTTATTGTTATTTTTATGTAGCATCATTTTCATGCAACTTCTTTTAAGATATATTGTTTTATAAATACAAAATTGTTTAGATACAATTTTCCTTTCATATATAGATACAGTGTTATTAAGATATTTTGTTATTTAAGTACGTTTTTATTTAGATTCATGTTTTCATAGATGCGACTTTTAAATATATAGTTATTTAGATTTAATGTTATTTCGATACATTGTTATTTACATATAACAATGCTTAGAAACAATGTAATTTACATGGAAAGTTAATTAGATAATGCGGTTTTAGATAGTGGTATTTAGATACAATATTATTTATATGCATAGTTATTTGAAAATAGCTTTTTAAGATAATTTGTTGCTTAGATAGAACTTTATTTCGGAATAATGTTATTTAGATGCAAAGTTGTATACATACAATATTATTTAAATGCAATGTTAATTAGATACAAAGTTATTTAGATACAACACTATTTAATCACAATGATATTTAGTCACAATAAATTTATAGGCAATGCTATTTAAATGAGATTTTTTTTAGATACAACGTAATTTATATACAATGGTATTTAGATAAACTTATTAAGACACTCGTACATTGTTTTTAAGACACATTATTACTTAGACATATATTCTTTCTATCTGTTTGACATATTCCTCGGCAAAATTGCAGCGTCTTCATAGAAAGCACAGAATACAACATTCTTCCGTGCTTAATGTTCTTGACTTTTTCTTTTAGGTAATCAGCTTTCAAAATATCTCACTATATCTCTTCCTAAACAAGTATAAAAGAGATTGAGTGTTCTGAGGAGCTTTCAATGATACAAAACCTACATTACTCCAGTTGATAACTCTCAATAAGATAGTTGTTTACACTTGCACAGAGAAAGCATCGCCAAATATCTGTTGTGGTTCCATACATATTCCTCTCCTTAAAAGGGTGGAATATATTGATTTTCGTCTTTCATCACTCTGTTTTTTTCCTCTTACTAACTATCCAGATTCTACTTTTTGACATAGATCACTCTCAATCACTCTCTTATTACTTTTCCTTTTCAAATTTCCAACAGTTTATTTCGGATTAATTGAGAGGGAAAAAAATTAAGATATTAATAAAAATGTTTGTGAAGTAACATAAAAGAAATTCTTTATTCTCAAAAAAACTTTCATAACAATAAATTCTTGTTATTCCCAAGTTTCAGTAAAAATATTTTTAATAATTATAATAATATTAGTTAAAATCAATAATAATAATAATAATAATAATAATAATAATAATAATAATAATAATAAAATATAATAATATAATATAATAATAATAAATAATAATAATAATAATAATTGAAAATAATAATATATCATAATAAATAATAAATAAAAAAATAATAATAATATGATAATAATATAATAATAAATCAATAATGTATAATAATAAAAATAATAATAATAATAATAATAATAGATTATAATTAATAATAATAATAATAATAATAATAATAATAATATATAATATATAATATAATAATAATAATAATATAATAATAAATAATAATAATAATCACAACAAACAACAATAATAATAAATAATAATAATAATAATAATAATAATAATAATAATAATAATAATAATAATAATAATAATAATAATAATAATAACAATAATAATAATAATAATAATAATAATAATAAATAATATTATATAATAATAATAATAATAAATAATAATAATAATAACATTAATAATAATAATAATAAATAATATACATATAAATAATAATAATAATATATAACTAATAATAATAATAATAATAATAATAATAATAATACATAATAATAATAGAGTAAAATAATAATAATATAATATTATAATAATTAATTAATATATAATAATAATAATAGATAAATAATAATCATAAAATAATACATAATATAATAAATAATAAATAATAATAATATAATAATAAATAATAATAATAATAATAATAATAATAATATAATTAATAATAATAATAATAATCAAAAAATTTAATAATAATAATAAGTAATAATAATAATAATATAAATTAATAATATAATATAATAATAATAATAATAATAATATATAATAATAATAATAATCATAATAA
>JABUQX010009091.1:42500-47500 GCA_015478945.1 Trachelipus rathkii
GAGAAATGTATTTTAATATTACACGGCAAATTAAAATTGCTTTTATTTATTCTATCAAAATAAAAAAAAATAAAAAAATAAATAAAAGAAAATTTTACTAAAATTCCTTCTACGAAGAACAAAATTCCTCATTCTAAAAATATATGTTATGAGGGGATTCCCTTCCCACGAGGGATAAAAATCTCTCATTCAGGGAATATTTGATAAAAATTTTCCCCCGTAAAATTGTTTCTCCATAAAAGAAAGAGGAAATAAGATAATTAAAAGATACTTCCTCACCTCGGAATTCACTCCCTTTATACAAATTATAGGCAAAAGTTCAATTTTTGATCACTTATGGAAGTCAGTATATGGTTGAAGTCGCATCGAGTCGCTCAAGGTCGTTCAATGTTAAGTTGCCCCCAACAAGGGATTCATAACTGCCCCCCACAAAAAGTTTTTTCCTTAAAAATTTTTTTTTTTTTTGCGGGGGCCCCAAAATTTCGGGGGGGGGGAGGGGGGGCAACGGAAAAAAAAGGCCAAAATATATATAATAATATATATAATTATATATATATTATAATATATATATAAATATATATATATATATATATATATATATATATATATAATATATATATATATATATATATATATATATAATTATATATATATATATATATATATATCTTGTGTTTCTGATACTGCTACACTAATTGAACAAATTTTCACGTCCTTTTGGAATATCTTACTAATTCTCTTGAGAATGTCACTCCTTCCCATCAAAATGCTGAGGTCCTCTATTTAGGGGATTTCAACGTACGCCACACTGAACGGTTGGGCTCCTCTTATACTGTCGCAGGAGGGAAGAGGCCAAAACATTCAGTATTCTCAACGATCTGGAACAGTTTATTAAGGAACCTGCACATATCCCAAGTCGACCTAGCCAATTCTTGAATAAGCTCGACTTATGTTTCACCACTACTCCTTCTAGACATAAATATATCATTATCCCTCCTATCGGTAACTCTAACCACAATCTCATAGCTCTTAATTATAATACTTTTTGTCCAGCAGCTCCACCATTTCCAAATAGTACTTTCTGCCTCTTTAATCGGGCTAATTGGGGGTATTGCATCATTTCTTTGCCAAATATTTTTGGAATGAATCATGTTTTGACTCGGAGGACGCTTCGGTCACTGCTGAAAAGGTAGGGGCCGTAATCATCGAGATGAAGAGCAGGTTCATTTCATTTTCAACAAAATCTTTTTCTCCCTAAAATCCATAGTTCGATAGAGCCTGCTTTTACGCCATTCAAGAGAGAGATATTGCCTATCAGGTTTGGAAAAACTCTCGTTCTCCTATAACTATTACTAATTTCCATTATACTCGAAATCGTTGCAAGGATATTAATCAACAGGCTAAGCGCACTTTCACTAAAAAAGGTGCGCAAACCTGTTTGGATTTCTCACTGATAAAAATTTCTGACCTCTTGCCAAAAACATTTCTAATAACTTTTGTAAATCTGCCTTTCCTCCTCTTATTCGCTCTGACGGATCTGTAGCTAACTCTCCTACTACAAAGATAATCTTTTTGGTCTGTCATTTTTTCCATCTAATTCTACCCTGAAAGATTCCTGCCTCTCTTCTCCTTCTCCTTCTCCTATAAGGTTTCCCATGCCTCTTCCTGCGAACACTCATGATCGGGAGCATGGGATTCTGAGATTTATGAACGTCAGGAAAGCTAGTTTCCCGGATGGCATTTCTCCTCGTGTTTTGAGGGAGTGTGCTTCTGAACTGGCGCCTGTCCTCGTTCAACTTTACTCTCTATGCCTTAATATTAATTCATTTCCTCAGTGCTGGAAGCGCGTATATGTCCAGCCAGTCCCGAAAAAGGGTAGCAGCTCTGTTCCTTCTAACTATTGTCCTATAGCCCTAACTTGTATTCAGTCTAATATATTTAAAACTTTCCATTACTTTCATTTCCTGGATCATCTGGAGTCTCATTCCCTTCTTTCGGATCATCAGTATAACTTTCGACGCTCGAGGTCAACTGGTAACAATGCTTTCCAATCTCACTGATTTATAGTCTTCTGCCCTTAGGGACTATGGGGAGTCTTGTGTGGTGGTGCTCGACATATCTAAAGCTTTTGACAGTGTATGGCACTCTCCACTATTCTCTAAGCTTCCTTCCTTTGGGTTCCTGCTTCTCTTTACTTACTCTTGTCAGGTTTTTTTCTGATAGCTACATAGCAGCACTCGCTGATGGAGCGTCCTCTTCCTCCTTTCCTGTTTTGGAGTGTTCCGCAAGGTTCTGTTTTATCTCCAACTTTATTCTTACTTTTCATCAACGATCTCCTCAGCTGTATTTCTAACTCTGTTCACTCTTATATCGATGACTCAACTCTCCATTCTTCTACTCAATTCTACTCATTTCAAATCTGCTACCTCTTTTGAATCGACTTCAGTTTTCCGATTCTATTCTTGCCGACCTGGATGGGATTTCCAGGCGGAGTCACTGCAACCTTGAGAAATTCAACTTTGAAAACTCAACTTCTTTATTTTTTTCTCTCAAAAACACCTCCCAACTTTTCTATTTCCTTCAACGACTCTAACGTCTCATCTGTGGACAACAAAAATATTCTTGGTCTGAACAAAAAATTGTCTTGGAATTCATATCATAACGGTTGCTGAAGTGGCCTCAAAATGGCTAGGAGTTCTATTCAGATTACGGAAATTTTTTCCTTTCTACAGCTATTCTAGCTATACAAGGGCCTTATTCGTCTTTGTTTTGGAGGAGTTTGCTCACATCTGGGGCGGGTGGCTGTTTTTCCACTCTTCTATTAGATAGGGTTGTGTCTAAAGCTAAGATCCTAATAAACTGTCCCCTACTTTCAAAGTCATATTATGACCCTCTATCTCTACGGCGTGACGTTGGCGCTTTATTTCTTTTCTATAGGCACTGCAACGGCAGAAGCTCGGAAAAGCTCGGAGAAGCTCGGAGAAGCTCGGAGAAGCTGGCCTTTCGCATTTTACTTCCATTGCGTTGCCCAAGTAGCACAAGAGGTGCCTTGCTCTCGAATGAATTTTGCCTGAGTATTGAAAACTCCAGACTCGTTCGTTGTGGTACCTTATTATTTACAGCCCCTTCTGTTCTGTGGAACATTTTGGCATCTTCTGTTTTTACAACTTTATTTAATCTTCACATCTTTAAAACCCACGTCTGAGCTCACCTGAGAGAGATGTATTAAGCTTTGTCTTGGGTGGGTTTTCCTATCTTATTTTTTGCCCCCTCGTTGACAAGGGCCTAGCCCGTATGTGGTGGTAATTATAATATGTATAATATATACTATATATATATATATATATATATATATATATATATATATAATATATATATATATATATATATATATATATATATATATATATATATATATATATAAAGTAAAAACCTCCCTCACATAAATCTGTTTCCCCTCAAAAGAAAGAAAGTTTTCATTAAGCAAAGAAATACCCCCCCCCCATCAATTGTCTCATCCTAAATAAAAGAAAGCTCCCATAAAATAGAAAAAAAACTCCCACACATAAACTATTCCCCCACAAAAAGAATTTTATTTTCTATAAACAAGAAATATTTCCCCCGACCTTTTCGTTTATCTGTTCATTTTCCCCCCTTTTCTTCCAAAGGAGTCAAGACTAAGGGTTCATTTAGGGCTTAAGAGCCTTTAAAATGACCATCTGTAAGGATGTTGAATTCCATCTGTGAGAGATATGCTTGCCATCTGAGGCCAGATGGTTTACGCTGAATTTCTTTCTTAAAATTTAAAAGGCATAATTGAATTTTTTATTGTTTCTTTCCTTTTAATTATGATTATTATTATTATTATTATTATTATTATTATTATTATTATTATTATTATTATTATTATTATTATTATTATATTTATATTATATTATATATATATATATATATATATATATAATATAATATATATATATATATATTATATATACTATATATATATATTATATATATATATATATATATATATATAATATTTGTTGTGAAACTAAAGAAAGTTTCACTACATAATATCTCTAAAAACTATGATAGCCGTACAAGAAACTAATAAATATATGAATCAGCGTAAGAAATTGTATGGAAAATTGAAATTTTTTGTTTTTTATTTTTAATATCTCCAAAACTACGATAGGTACAAGAAAACTAATAACATATATGGAATCAGCGTATGAAATTTGTATAAAAAAAAAAGGTAAAATTATTTTATTTTTTTTTAACTAAAAGAATACTCCAAGGGTAAACCGCACCGATGGCAAGAGTCGGGCCTCTCGGCCGTCTGGGGACGACGGGAGACTTCGTCCCCCCTCTGTCCCACCGTATTGGCTCGAGCCCCCTAAAAAAAAAAAACTTTAATTATTTATTACGATCTCCTCCCTCCTTCCTCCTCCCCCCTCCCCCCCCCCCCCCACCTCCCCCCCCCCCCCCCCCTCACCCCCCTCCTCCCCCCCGTCCATAAAAAATCCAATTTTTTTTCTTTCATCATAAAAAAATCCAATTTTTTTTCTTTCATACGCTGATCCATATATATATTAGTTTTCTTTACCTATCTTAGTTTTGAAGATATTTAAAAAAAAAAAATAAAAAAAATTCATTTTCCATACAAATTTCATACGCTGATTCCATATATGTTATTAGTTTTCTTGTACCTATCTTAGTTTTAAGATTATCATGCGGCTTACTTTCTTTTAGTTTGGCCCTATATGTTTATAATATAATATATATAATAGATATATATATAATATTATATATATATATATATATATATATATATATATATAATATTATAGAATAATATATTTACTAATACATAATACATTTACATATACATATACATTTATATACATTTATATATATATAATATATATATTATATATATATATATATATATATATATATATATATATATATATATTATATATATTTATATATTATAATAA
>JABUQX010009091.1:52500-55000 GCA_015478945.1 Trachelipus rathkii
TTTCTTTTCTTTTCTATACCTTAAATTCTTTGAAACATATTATTATTACCATTATTATTACTATTATTATTATCATCATTATTATTGTTATCTTTACCTCCACTATCATTACTATTATTATTATTATTATTATTATTATTATTATTATTATTATTATTATTATTATTATTATTATTATTATTATTATTATTATTATTATTATTATTTATTATCATCTTTTTTAAGCATGATTATTATTTTATTATTATTATATTATTATTATTATTATTATTATTATATATTATTATAATTATTATTATTATTATTATTATATATTATTATTATTATTATTATTATCAACGACTTTCAATTTGGTTTTAGAAAGAACAGATCAACAACTGAAGCCCTTGTTTGTTTGACTGAAAAAATATAATTAATATTTATGAAAATAAAATTAAATTATTATTATTTTATTGGATCTTACAAAAGCTTTTGATACAATAGATCATGATATACTACTTAACAAAATGAATAAGATGGGAATAAAGGGAAACACACTACAATGGTTTAAAACATATCTTAGTGGAAGATCTCAGTATGTGAAAATAGGTGAAACATGCTCTGATGACTACATTCATTGTGTTCCACAAGGATCTATTCTTGGCCCATTATTATTTACATTGTATACCAATGATGTATTTAATTCACACGAATCTTTCATGGTCTCATTTGCTGATGATATTTCAATATTAATAAAGGATAAAAATCAGAGCAGACGTCTTAAATAAGATCACAACATGGATAGATTCTAATAAACTTTCACTAAACTTGCAAAAAACGTCATACATCATAATAAGCAACAAAACTATAGCTGATAATTTCAACATAAAAATTAAAGGAGTTGACTTGAAAAGAGTCACAAATGCTAAAATACTTGGGGTAACGTTAGATGAAAAAAATGACATTCAAAGAACATATCAACCAGCTAGTGAGTAAACTAGCGAAATATATGTATATACTAGTCAAATTGAAAAAATTCATTCCGTTATATATTGAAGAAGATATACTATGCACATATACACCCACATCTATTATATTGTCTTCCAGTCTATGGCATAGCTAGCAAATCAGCTATAAATTCGGTTATTTTGATGCAAAAACGCTTCATCCGACTGTTAAGCCCAACTAAAAACTTCTATGAGCATACAGCACCTTTATTTAAAAAACTTAAAATGTTACAATTTGAAGACCTATTGAAGTTATCTCTATTAAAGGAACAGCACAAGATACTACAAAATAAGGCATGTAACTTCCTAATATCTAACTTTCATAATAACCAAATTCAAAGAGATATAAATCTAAGAAATAGTGCTCACATAAACTCCTCCTTATCTTCTAGAGAAAGTTAGACAAGCAGTTAGCTATAAATTTGCTAAAGTCTATAACGATTTACCTCAAGAATTAAAAAATGAAAATTCTCTTATATCATTTACAAGTAAACTCAAAAAAAAAAACTATATAAATAAGTACTAAAATACTATTATCTATATTGACATTTACACGTAAATCATAAACAAGCTAAATAAATAATATAATACTATTAATTATTATTATTATTATTATTATTATTATTATTATTATTATTATTATTATTATTATTATTATTATTATTATTATTATTATTATTATTATTATTATTATTATTATTATTATTATTATATTCATATTAGTAGTTTTATGCTATTGATATTAATATTATTATTAATTTTTATAACTGTTATTGTCATTATTATTATTATTATTATTATTATTATTATTATTATTATTATTATTATTATTTTTATTATTTTTATTATTTTTATTATTATTATTATTATTATTATTATTCATTATTAATTAATTATTATTATTATTATATTATTATTATTATTATTATTATTATTGTTTGTTATTGTTATTGTTATTGTTTATTATTTTATTATTTTATTATTATTAATTATTATTATTATTATTATATCATTATTATTATTATCAAATTATTATTATTATTATATATTATTATTATTATTATTATTATTTGTAAAATTATTATTAATTATTTTATTATTATTACTTATTATTATTATAATTATATTATTATATTTTTATATAATTATTATGTCGATAATTATTATTTTTCTCGTTGCAATTGTTATCATTATTATTTTATTATATTATTAATATTTTCTATTGTTATTATTCTATTCTGGATGGACTCATAAAAGATATGTCGGCTTCTCAAATACTTGTTCATGTTATTATTATCATTTGGATTATTTTTATCATTATTATTATTATTATTATTATTATTATATTATGTATTATTATATTATTATTATTATTATTATTATTATTATTTTATTATTATTATTATTATTAAATATCATTATGAGGATAAGATTGTGTAATTATTTTTTTGTTATTGGTGGGAGTTGGGTCTCTATTTTCTTATCAGAATTATTATATATTATTATTATTAAAA
>JABUQX010009091.1:62500-67500 GCA_015478945.1 Trachelipus rathkii
ATAATAACAAGTCCTTTTATAATAATAATAATAATAATAATAATAATAATAATAATAATAATAATAATAATAAATAATAAATAATAAAAATTTTTTCCAAAAAAAAAATTTTTTTTTTGCAGCTAGAATACTTTTTATCGAACTTTTATGTATAATCGGGTTGTGATTTCAGAAATGACATTAGTTTTCCAAGATTGGCTCTAATTCTTGAGATACAGGGTGTTCCAGATTTACTCTTATAAAAATATCTTTTTTAATGCATATTTTACAGTAATATCGTTTTATTTCTTTTTAAGGGGCTTACCTTTATATATACTTTATTTTTTTCTATTTTCAGAACAATATGATACTTTCACGAAGAAGCTGTTTGAATAACCCAATGTATTTCGCTACTTCTGTGTGAATATATGCAGGAGAACCAAGAAAAGAATATACTAACTTTGTGAAGCAAAGCATAATCTGGCATACTTTGGAATGAAACTCGGAGACCAAGATAATCTTGGGCTTCCCATATGGTCTGTAAAACGTGTGTCGAAATCTGAGTCGTGGAAAAATGGACGAAGAAAAGGTTTAAAATTTGGTGTGCCTATGGTATGGGGAGCCAAAGAATCACCACAGTGACTGTTATTTTTGTTTGGTTAATTTGAAAGGTATCAATCGTTACAAGAAACGTAAATTTGAGTATCCGGATTTGGAATCAGCAAGGCGACCTGTACCACACTCCGACGATGTCCCCATCCCAGTGTTCACTACACTCCCAGACTTAGCATTGTCTGATGAAGAAGATATCCAGGATTTGGTGTGCACACGTGCAGATAGTGGTAGTGAATATGAAGAAAGTACTTCTACACAGCAACAGTTTTCCCAGGAAGAGATCAATGATTTAGTACGAGAGTTAAGTCTCTCCAAGCAAGATTCTGAGCTTTTAACATCTAGACTAAGTGAAAAGAGTCTGTCTCAAGGCCGAATGTAAATAACTTTTTCGGAACAAGAGAGGTAGTACTTCTTCCATATTTCATTGAAGAAGAAGACCTAGTATACTGTAGGAACATCCCTGGACTCCTACTCCAAATGGGGTTACCTAAATACCGACCAGAAGATTGGCGATTGTTTATGGATAGTTCAAAGAGAAGCTTGAAGTGTGTTTTATTGTACAATGGCAATAGTTATGCATCGATTCCAATAGGTCACTCAACAAAACTGAAAGAGGAATATGAAAAAAAGAATGATCTTGCAGAAGCTTAGATATAATGAAACCCATGTGGTCTAAAATGCGTTGATTTGAAGTGGTCAACATCTTATTGGGCAGCAAAGCGGATATCTAAGCCCCTTGTTTCATATCTTGTGGAAGAGGGCTAAAGAAAACCACTGGGAAAGAAGTTGTATGGCTGCTAGGGAAAATATGAACTGTGGTGCATCATTATATCATTAACGAACCAACTGATGACAGGGGAAAAATTAATTTTCCCACCACTCCAATCAACTAATGACTGATGAAAGCAATTTGGTTTGGGCCTAGACAAGATGGTACTGTTTCAATATTTCTGCAGAATTTTTCAAGGTTGAGTATGGAGAAACTCAAAGCTGGAATCTTTAGCGGCCCTCAAATTCGCCAAATTATCAAGGATGACAATTTCATAAATTTCATGACTGACATTGCGCATCTGCCTGGAAAGTTTGTCTTGGTTGTTCAGAACTTTTGGGCAACCATAAATCTGCCCAACTATGTAGAACTCGAACAGAAAATCCTTTCAGACTCAAAAATTTTGAATGCTAAATATGATGCATAAAAGTTACTTTCTACTAGTCATTTAGATCGGTTTTCCGGATCAATCTATGTTGTTATAGATGAGGAAAAGGGGAGAGGTTTCCTCAAAGATATCAAGGTGATTGGAGAAAGATACCAAGGAAGATGGGATACACACCATGATGGCAGACTATTGTTGGAGCTTTCAACGTGATTGTCCACATTCTACACAAGACAATCATATAGACAGCGATTTGTAATGCATTAATTGTGATTTCCTTGTACTGAAGAATTGAATGTTTTGACTATTAGCATTCTTATTGTACTTACCATTACAATTTGAATAAATATCTTTCTTGTTTTTTTTGTGATTTACGAGTTTACAACTACACATAAAATCTGTTGTTATTAATGTATAATTTTTGTGACCACCCTGTCATCTCTTTATCTCAAAAACTAGAGCCATCTAGGAAAACGGAAGCTCATATTCGAATCAGGCAACAAGTTACCTATAATTGTAGACAAATATACAAATAATACTGATAGGAGTGTACATAATAATAATAATAATAATAAAATAATAATAATAATAATAAAATAATAATCATAATAATAACTAACAATAATAATAACAATAAGATAATAATAATCATAATAATAATAATATAAATAATAATGAATAATGAGAGTTAATCAATAATAATAATAATCAATAATAATAATAATATAATATAATAATAATAATATATAATAATAATCAATAATCATAATCCTAATCATATATCATAATAATATATACATAATAATATAATACATATATAATAATAATAATAATAATAATATATATAATAATAATAAAAAATAAAATAATAATATAATAATAATATAATAATCAATAATAATAATAATAACACTAAAATAATAATATCTAATAATAATAATAATAATAATAATAAAACATAATAATAATAAAAGAATAATTATTTTATTATTGTTATTATTATTGTTATTATTATTATTATTATATTATTATTATTATTCATTATTATTATTTATTATTAATTATATTATTATTATCTATTATCTATTATATATTTATTATTATATATTATTATTATATTCATTATTAATATTATTATCTATTATTATTATAATTATTTTATTATGTTAATAATAATAATCGTAATAATAATGATAACACTCATATATATATATTATATCTATATATATATATATATATAATATATATATAAATCTCATATATATATATATATATATCTTATATATATATTATATTATATATATATATATTAATATATATAATATATATATATATATATAATATATCATATTATATATATACCATTTATATAATATATATATTACATATATATACATAAGTATTAGATTATTAATTATTAGTTTATTTTATTATTGTTGTTAATTTTATTAAATTTTTATTATTGTTTATTATGATTATTATTTTATTATTTATTATTATTATTATTAATGTAATATAATAATCGTCATAATAATATAAATATATCAATAATAATATAATAATAACAATCAAAAATAATAATAATAATAAAATAATAGATAATTATTATTATTATTATTATTATTTATTATTATTATTATTATTATTATTAGTTATTATTATTTTATTATTATTATTATTAATTATTATTATCATTATTATTATTTATTACTATTATTATTATATTATTATTATTATTGAGAATCTTATTCTATTATTATAATTATATTATTAGTATTATCATTTCATACAAAAAATTACTATTACACTGGCCAACAAAGATTTGCGGCAAAACATTTGAAGGTCATTTTATAGGTAACTTGTTGCCCTGATTCCGAATATGACCTCCGTTTTCCTAGATTGGCTCTAGTTTTTGAGATACAGGGTGGTCACAAAAATACATTAATAACAACAATTTATGTTAGGTTGTAACGTAATTCACAAAAAAAACAAGAAAGATATTTATCAAATTGTAATGAGTAAGTACAATAAAATGCTAAAGGTCAAAAACATTCATTCTTCAGTACAATGAAATCACAATTAATGCATTACAAATCGCTGTCTATATGATTGTCTTCTGTGTGCAGAATGTGGACAATCACGTTGAAGGCTCCAACAATAGTCTGCCATCATGTGGTATCCCATCTTCCTTGGTATCTTTCTTCCATCACCTTGATATCTTGATGAAACCTCTCCCCTTGTTCCTCACTATAACATCCTAGATTATCCGGAAACCGATCTAAGTGACTATGTAGAAAGTGAACTTTTATGCTCATATTAGCATTCAAATTTTTGAAGTCTGAAAGCATTTTCTGTACGAGTTCTACATAGTTGGCAGATTTATGGTTGCCGAAAAAGTTCTGCAAACAAGACAAAACTTTTCCAGGCAGAGCTTCAATGTCAGTACATGGAATTTAATGAAATGTCATTCCTTGATAATTTGGCGATTTGAGGGCCGCTAAGATCGCAGCTTTGAGTTTTCTCCATACTCAACCATGGAAAAAATCTGCAATATATTTGAAACATTCACCTTTTTTGTTGGGCCCAAAAAAAAATTTCATCATTCCTTTTTTTTTTTGGGGGGGGGGGAAAAAATTTTTCCCCTGTCATCAGTGGTTGTTAATGATATTTGATGCCACCTAAGTCATCATTTTCCCCAGCCCGCGCCGTAACTCTTCGTCCCCGGGGTTTTCTTCCCCCCCCCCCCCCCCAACAAGAAGGGGCAAGGGGTACTTAGTAAATCCGCTTTGCTGCCCAAGTAAGATGGATTGACCATCTTCAAATCACGCATATAGACCACTCGGTGTTCATTATATCTAAGCTTCTGCAAGATCATTCTAATATTTTCATATTCCTCTTTCAGTTTTGCTTGAGTTGACCCTATTGGAATCAGATGCATAACTATTGCATTGTACAATAAAAACCACTTAACTTCTCCGTTTTGAACTATCCATAAACACATCGCCATCCTTCTGGTCGGTATTAGGTAACCCCATTGGAGTCAGGAGTCCAGGGATGTCCTACAGTATACTATTCTTTCCTTTTTCAATGAAATATGGAAGAAATACTACCTCTCTTGTCCGAAAAAAAGTTAATTTACATTCGGCCTTGAGACAGCTCTTTTCACTTAGTCTAGATGTTAAAAGCTCAGAATCTTGCTTGAAGAGACTTAACTCTCGTACTAAATCATTGATCTCTTCCTGGGAGAACTGT
>JABUQX010009092.1:0-36559 GCA_015478945.1 Trachelipus rathkii
TTATATATATATTTATATTATATATTATATATATATATATATATATAATTTATTATATATTTATTTATTTATATATATATTATTATATATCTATAATATATATATATATATTTATATATAATATAATATTATTATATGACAGTTAGGCGAAGGTCTAGCCGGCCTTTTCTGTTTTTTTGCTTGAAAACCTTGGACAGCATCGAAAACCTTTTGCGATAGAAAACGATATTCTGAGAGCTTGGGAGAAGATTTTTTAGTCAATGGAAGAGATGCTAGTTCATACAAGGGTGGAAACTCTGAGTGCTATACTCAAGATAGCATCGAACCCATTGGGCTGAAAGTATTTTCTAAGAGTGCTCGGGATCAGAGGTTTCGAGGACAAGGGAAGAAATGTGGCCCAATGACCAGGCGCGAAAGTTATAGAGAGATGTGTAGAATGTGATGTGTATATATTATATATATATATATATATATATATATATATATATTAATTATTATTATATTTTTATTATTATATATTAATATTTTTAATATATATTATAATTTATATTATTATATATATATATTTTAATCTGTCAGTGGTGAATATATATGACGCGTGATTAGTGTTTGATTCTACTTGCCTAATGATATATATTTATATAATTATATTATTATATTAAGTAATATTTATATATATATTATTTATATTATATTATATATATATAATTATTATTATTATTATTATTATTATTATTTTATTCTATTATTATTATTATTATTTTATTATTTTATTTTATATTATTATTAATTTTATATTTAATTCGGGTATTATCTTATGAGCATTATAGCAAGAAAATGATCGAATGCTGCGCACGCACCCCATACAAAATTTCCCTCTCTCTCTCTTTCTCTCTTAATATTACTATATATATTATATATATATATATTTTAATATTATATTTATATATATCTATAATATATATATTATATATTTATTATTATTATTTTATATTATTATTATTTTATTATTTTATTATTTTATTATTATTTTATTATTATTATTATTATTATTATATTATTTTATATTAATTTATTATTATTATTATTATTATTATTATTTTATTATATTAACTTGAATCTCATTCTTATATAGACTTGAAAATTAAATTATGTATTCTCTCAATCATAACGTTGGACCGTTGGGTAAGGTCAGGGTTTGGCATGGAGGTAGCGGTAGAGTTATATTGTTGAGAATATGACCGGAATAGAACTCGAAACGCTGAAACGTTAGCTTGAGGTGTAAGGAAGTTAAGAACAGATGAAAAATCGTGAGTCATGACCTGGGTGCGGGTGTGGTGTGTGTGTGTGTGTGGTTGTGTGTGTGTGTGTGTGGTGTTGTGTGAGTGTGTGTGTGTTGTGTGTGTGGTGTGTGTGTGTTGTGTCAGATGGGTGGCGGGACGGGTCTGGTGGGCGGGATACAAGGAGGGATGGGGACATCAAGGCGTGGCGGATGTGAACCTAAGGTTCGGTGGGATGGAACGCGCCGGGCGGGACGCGCTGCAGGAAACGCGGCGGGCTTGCGGTTCGCACCTGTGGGCATGGTCAAACAGGTTAAGACATCAAAAAAGGCTAAGCCCTAAGAAGATAAAAATTACGTGGGCCAAAATGGCCATGGGCGAAAAATTGGGTGGTACGTAACACACGAGTGTAACGCAAGTTTGGCCGGCCTTTTTTGAAAGGGCGTAAAATTAGGTTGCAAAATTAGGTTGCACAATACGTGGCAAAAATGACCCATGGAAGATCAAAGGGGTGGTCGAAAAAAGGATAAAGGCAAAAAAGGTCAAGGTAGATAAAATTTGGGGTTAAAAAGGTAGGTCGTCAAGGTCAGGCAAAAAAGGTCAAGGCTAAAAAGGTAAGGTCAAAAAGGTAGGTGGGTTTTTGGGTTTTTAGGGGGGTTTTTAGGGTGGGTTTTTTTTTGGGTTTTTGGGTGGGTATTTTGGGCAGCAATATGTATACTACTACTTTGTGTTTGGAATATTGATTAAACATAGTAAAACTTAACTAAAATTCATCAACCATAGTGTAAAGGAATTAAAATTATTCTTTTTTAACTAAAGGAATACCTAGGTAACGCAAAAATGGGCAGAGGAGTGGGGTTCTCGTCCCGTGGGAGCTATGTACAAAAAAGTAAGCTCAACTATCACTTAATTTAAAAGATTGCATTTTCTTTTTGGTTTTGGCTGACATTTATATTTTTTTTCCCATGTACAACGATAATTTACAGAAATAATACGAAGGAGAAGCCTATTTTCTAAAATCGCTATAGTTTCCAATTCTGTGCTCAACCCCTTTAAATGTGAGCGAATTATTATCTAATTAAAAGCTAAAATGAATAAAAGGCTATAGAATTATAATTGTTTTATTTTTCATAATGAATGCGAGAGCATTCCAAGCATAATTGAGTTCGTTTAACTATGAACTAATACTTGAGAGATTTGGGGATTGGGAGGTGGTCGAAGAAACAACGGAAGAGTAGGTGAAGAAAGTGCAATATTTGTATTTTCATTTTACTTGGTAGATTCAAACTGGAGGTGTTTAACGAAATTTTCATTAACCTATTGGTGACTTATTTTTTGCATAGTTTAGTTTACTGTAATTAATCTCTAGCAATTTTGGTAAAGAGGCTGTGATCCGAATTGATCTTAAATTGATTTGCGAATTATTATTGGTTTGTAAATTAATTTTTTATATAATATAACTCAAACTAACGGTTTAAATTTTTTTATGTGAAATCGTTAGTTTGTAAGTTAATTTTTCTTATATTTTTTCAGTTTCAGTTTTCAATTGTTATTAGAGGTTATGCAATTTATTGTAAAATTTGTTATATATTATGTTTTAACTCCCTGATTTATTATTTACTATGTCCTAAATATTTATCATTTTCGGGTTGCAGTATATAGTGCTTAACTGTGTACGAAACTAAAAGTTCTTTAACCATGGGTGTTTATTTTTTGTTGCAAGATCTTAATTATTTTGTAAATGGCATCCCCAGCGGGATCTCAAGTTTAGCCGTATATAATCGCCTGCCTGCCATTTCTCCTGGTTCTCTGGAGGAGTAAGTTAAATTATTTTTTGATGTGACCTGAATTTAACCTTATTGCCTATTTATATTCTTTTAGTGCCTACATTTAGTACGGTATCTATTTATATTATTTTTGATATGTGATGCACATTTAATCTTAGTGCCTATATTTTAGTATGGTATCTATTTATATAATTTTGATATGTGATGCAGATTTAATTTTAGTGCCTACATATCAGTATGGTATCTATTTATATTTATGCTAAATCTTGCATTTAAAGTGCGTCTGAAAATTTAAAAAGTAGTAATGTTTAATTTTTTCATTTGTTTAGCAAATGTTTTTCTAGTTATTTACTTGGTCTTTATTTATAAAAGATATTGAAGGGATGTTAGTTAAATTTTGAAAGGATTTACGAATAAATGATTATTATGGAAACTATTTTTTCTAATATTGATTTGATAAAATTTTAGTTGGTATAGCTAACAAGTTTAGTGATATTGTAAATCCTAAAATTAAAGTAATTTTGTTTACTAAATTATAATTTTGAAATATTTTAGCATCCCTTATATTAAATATTGATAACTATAATTATACTACTTTTGAAAATTCGGCAAGGTTTAAGTTCGGCTCATGAAATATGAAAGAGCAAAATGATCAGGTGATATTTTTTCTGTTAAAACTCGGCAAGTATATGTAAGTTGATTATAAATTTGAAATTTCTAAATAAAGTTTTTCCAATAAAAGTTATATGAGGGATTCTTTCAAAGATAGTTGATTTTAAATTTTTTTACTAAGATACTAATATTGTAATTTAGTAATTTATGAAAAATATGAATTCCAATAAG
The DNA here is from genome assembly GCA_015478945.1 of Trachelipus rathkii. Classification (NCBI taxonomy): domain Eukaryota; kingdom Metazoa; phylum Arthropoda; class Malacostraca; order Isopoda; family Trachelipodidae; genus Trachelipus; species Trachelipus rathkii. The sequence goes on from JABUQX010009092.1 coordinate 3,911, forward strand.
TAATTATAGTAAAAGTTTATATATTGTGAGTAAAAAAAAAACTGATTGATCAAACTAATATGAAGTCGCCAAAGTAATTATAATATTTTTCTTGGGTATTGTTATATTTTATCTTTTTGATTTGATTAGCCTATTATATATGCAGTAATGACATATTAAAGAATAGTCATAAATGTTTAAGAATGAAATCGTTATGTAAGGATAATTTTAATGCAATCCTTTGTATATTTTGTATATTTTAGGTATTTGAAAATAGTTTCTTGGGTTAATTGTATAAATTCTATTGCAATCCCCAAACAGTATTAATGTCTAAATTGTTATTTAACTTGTTTTATTATATTCAAGTAAAAAATTCTGAATATTTCCGATGATAATGCAAAAAAAAAAAAAAGTAAATAAGAATTATTAATACTTTTAAATATATTTTGAAGTTTTAATTTTTACCCAACATTTGAAAGTCTATATATTTTTTTTGGTTTATATTCACACACACACCACACACACCACACCACAACAACATCACACAGCACCACCAACACTCCAACACACAACACATATATATATATATTTTATATATATATTATTATATATATATTATATATATATTATCTTATATATATACTATATATCTATATATATATCTTATAATATAACAAATATTTACTTTTAATTAACTTTTAATTTTCACTTTTATTAAATTACTCAGCGCTACAGGGCTCAAAGGTAGAGCCCGGAGTCACATGGCAAAGTGAGGGTTCGAATCCTAGTTCGGATCCTAGGTAGAAATTACCTAGAGAGTTCCCCTCCTAGAATAGGGTTATGCCGTGAGGTGTGAACTTTTTGTTTAAAAAAAAAATAAAAAAAAAAATAAAATAAATTACATTTCTCATTTTTTTTACTAAGTATTATATGATAAATAGTTGAAATTTAGGTTTTTTTTTAACCCTAATCATGAAAAATTAACAAGTATTGTAAACTATAACGATAATTTTATTTGAAAAGCGCATGCATAAATTTCACATGAAACATTATATATATATATTTTATATATATATTATATATTATAATTATTATAATATAATATTATATATAAAATTTAATCTTTATGTAATCAAAATATAAGTCAGTCTTACTTTCAATTGTTTGTCAAATGTTCAGAGTGGTGATTAATGATTATCGTTTTCATTATTCATATTGCAGAGATGTTTATTTTTGAATTGAAGGAACAGAATTAGCAATTTCACTCAGTAAGAAATTGTTAATCAAGGTTCTTGCCTTTTTGCCTTGTGTCGTGAATCCGTTTGTGATATGCTTTTATGCCTTTTTGATTTGTGAATTTGTTAAAGAAGTCTTAATTAATGATCAAATTTTTTCTGGCTTTTCAATGTTAATTTCAATTAACATTGTGATTTAATGTGTTGGTTTCGTATCGGGTCATATCTGTATATTAATAGTCTACGTAAGTTGAGAGAAGTTTACCCAGTAACTAATGTTTGATTGAAGAGAATTATTTAATCTAGCTGTGGGAAGGAAATTTCCAATCATTAACCATTACCAGTCACCTGTTACTGATTTTACTCTAGTAGTTGTTTTTGTTTTTCTTTCATAATTTTTTTAGGGGTGTTTAGGCAATTAATTTAAGACAATTTTAAATCTATCACAGTTTGAAAAAGACTAACCATCTACTCCATGGCGTAAAATGTGTTATACTTTTTTCAATTTAACGAGGAGAGTACTTTCTTTAATTTTGGAAAATTGTAACCCTCCTTTCGTATATTTAATTTTCTTTGGAGATTTGAATATTTGACATATTTGAAGTTTGCTCATATTTATTTTAATTTTGAAACTCTTTTCGTTATTTTTTATTTGCTATTTGGAATTAGTTACCAAAATTCTTCGTATTTATTTATTAATATTGCCTTTAGTATCTAGTGAGTAAATTTCGAGCTATTTTTTTTGCATCAGATTTTTCGAATATTTAGTGCTTTTTGCTACGTTATATAGAGTTATATAGTTTTATATTTCAATATATTTATTTATTGAATTTTGATGTCGTTCGCTTACTTATTTAAACGATTGTGTCAACTTTCGTTCGTTACACACTGTGCTTTACTCAAACAAACGCCGGACCAACAATAGCATATTGCATTTTAAAAATCTTTATTGTGCAGTTGCGAAGGTGTTTTGCATATTGCATTGCTTAAGCAATCTTTATTGTGCAGTGTTGAGTTGTAAAGGACAGTGGTTCAAGCGCAGCCAAAAGCGTGCGGTGCGGTGCGTTGCGATGCAGAGAGGGTGCAGTGCGGAGGGTGCGATGAGTTTCGTAGATCGCCTTTGCAAGCTGAATCGAAACCGAAATTGGAGGCGGAACGGTGCGGTGCGGTGTATGACTTCATCGACGGAGGGTGCGCTTTCGTTTTTATTTCCACACTGCGTGTTCATTTAACTTGCGCAGTTCTTTCAAGAGTGCGCACTTTCACCTGCGCTGTATCATTTGAACGTGCGCATTCTTTCAAGAGTGGCATTTTTACACTGCGTGTTAATTTAAACTGGGCGTTCATTTCAAAGGTGCGCATTGTTGATTTTCACACCTGCGCTGCTTTGCTCAATTTAAACTGCGCAGTCATTTCAGAGTGCGCTATTGTTTTCAACACCTGCGATGTTCAAATTTGAACGTGCGCAGTTCTTTTCAAGAGTGCGCATTTGTTTTCCCACCTGCTGTTTGCTCAATTTAACGTCGCGCAGTTCATTTCAGGAGTGGCTTTGATTTATACTTCAGCTATTTGTTCAATTTAAACTTGCGCATTCATTTCAGAGTGCGCATTTGTTTTCACACCTGGCTTGTTCATTTAACGGGCGCAGTTCATATAGAAAGTTGTGGATTTGGTTTTCACACCTGGTTTGTGTTTGCTTCATATGTGCGCAGTGAATTTTGTAGTTGCTTCACGTGTGGGCAGTCAACTATATGTGCGCAATTAACTTTGTGTTTGCCTCATAGGTGCGCAGTGAAATTTCCCAGGTTTAAAGATTGCTTTAGTAGCCTGTTGTTTATATAATCTATATAATATAATTTATTCACAATGGATATATCAAATGATTTAGACTTAAAGGTCACAGAGGAGTTCTCAAATGAAAGACGTGCGTCTTTTTCGCATGAAACCAGCGTGAGCTTAGGCCTTCGAATGAAAGGGGTGTTTTAAGAAGAAAGCTTACTTATGCTGCAAACATTTTCCTGAAAAAGGTGATGATTCAGAGTCACCTACCCTCATCGACCCTGTTGTTATCAAAACAATTTTTGACAAGGTGACCTCGATTATCTCGGACATAAACTCAAGATACTCTGATCAAAAACCTATTAATAGGGGCTGAGTACACCAAGTTCGACCAATCGCTTCTAGACGAAGAGATTTCCGCTACTGATGCTTACCACATAAAAGTGGCTCAAGCTCTCCAACTGTTAAGAGTAGAATATGGATATGAAATCAAGTCTCGAGATCTTCTGATGCCTTTCTGATAATGAGAAAAGCTTGAAACAAAACATGCTGTGAACACTCCAAGTCTTTTCCCATGCAGCCCTTTAGCCTGAAGATCCCAGCCCTAAATGCGGGAGATTTTTGTCAGGGAAGGACAAGCACTCCTTTCGTTCCTTCCTGCAGGAGTTCAATAATGTGTATGGGGGAGGGAGGACTTGTCACAAGCTGTTAAGTTGCAGTATCTCAAGTCCCATTTAAAGGGATATGCTTATTGTTATATTGAAGATTTGACGGATACGCTTGCGTTCTTCAATTTGCCTTGTCCATTTTAAAAGAACATTATTTGGACAAGGCCTTCATTATTGATTCTATTTTCCATAAACTGGACTCATCTCCGCCTCTGGACGGGAAGAAACTTGAAACAGTCAGATCCTTTATTTTAAAGGTTCGGGCTCATCTAAAAGAACTCAAGGAGCTCGGGTTGACCTCTTTCCAGAGGAAAGTTCTGGCTGCAAATTAATCAGCCATATATTAGTTGATAAACTTCCTCTCTCATTTTTAAGAGAGTTGAAACTGGCGACTAAGGAACAATATCCGTCAATTAATCTGATTTTTAAGGAGCACACTCAGATAATTCAAACAATGCTGAGGTTTCGCACCTCTCAGACCTCAACTTCATTCTCATCAACTAAATCATCTTCTTCTAAAGGGAGAAGAGGATACCCTCTGATCAGAAGAGTCATACTTTCAACACTTCAAAAGGTAGTGGCTCTCTAAAAAGAACTACTTTCTCTTCTAAAACTCGGGAAAAAAAATCAAAAAAAAATTTTTTTAAAAATCAAAAATTTAGAATAATCAATCTTCAAGGGAAGTCAAGTGTTAAAGCTGCGCATGGAGACATTACTCCTGACTGTTTCACGGTTACGTAAACCCTATCAAAAAGGATAGATGTGTGGCAATTAACATGTGCTGTTACTGTTCAGCATAAAGCACATGAGAGCATGCCCGGCTAAAACCTCAATTTAAAGTATTATTGTTATAATGTAAGAGCCAAAACATCTAGCGCTCTCTGTCCGCTGGAACATACTAATCAAAACAGGGAGCATTCTGCGTCAAGAAATGCTGATGAGGAAATAAAGCTGATGTAAGTATATCTTTGTATTACACTGGCAAATCATCACTTCAATATTCTGCCTCAATACATAAATAGCAGGCACAATACAATAGTTTTATTCGCTCTCATGAGATTTGGGATCACAGAAACATATGCTGGCCCTAAATTGCTTTTCCAAACTTGGAATCAACTGTGAACAATTACCTATAATCAGAAATCCTATAAAAACATTCATCGGAGAAGAAGAACGTGCATCGTACCTAGTCGACCTAGATATAAATTGCTGCTGCAATTCCTTCTTTCGAACCACGGTTCTGGTCAACCCTTCTTTGGATGTTGGGTTTGCAGTTAAAGGGTTAGCATCAGCTAGTCGCATTTTGTTAAAATATAATGTGGCTGACAGTCATTTGTGGCCCTTATGGGATTCTGGTCGATGAATCGACCTCTTTTTAGGGTCTGAACTTTATGTCATATAAACCTTCAAACTATCGATTGTTTTGGAAGGTAGTGCCATTCCAGACTTGCTTTGGGGGTGGTTCCTTTCGGCCTCGTGAATTCTTTTCTTAACTTCTCATCACAAGCCTTTTCTATGAAGCGACTTCAATCATCAACTCTTGAATTTACAATCAATCAGAGGATTCATGACTAGTCCATGTCCGTTTCCTTCGCTGCCAAAACACCTATTCCAAGCTTCTCCTATTCTCGTCAACTCGATATTGACCCTCATCCTACTTACCCGGACGTTCTTGGCATTTCTTCAAATGAAATAAGTGCCGATCTGGTTTGGAATATCTGTACAGCTTAGAGTCCTTGGGTATTCAAGAGGAAAGGATTATGGTACCATCGATAAGGAATTTATCTCTAAATTTCCACAGTGCAAATTCATTTATGTGGAAAACATATTGAAATCCATGGATCCCAGAATTAGTGGATCAGGTCCCTTCGAATTATCGTATTGGCTTTAAGTAGCTTAGACAAGTTAAAAACGTCTAGCAAGTCAAGGTTTGGATAAGGCTACACTGATGTTTTTAAAGGAACAGCTGAGATGTGGTATTATAGAACCCGTTTATGTGGATCCGAAGGAGTTCGATCGTTACATATGGATCCCCCACAGGCCTGTAATAAAGATGGCTGATCAGGTTTCAACAAAAATCAGGCCTGTGTTCAATTGTAGCCTTAGAACAAAAGGCGCTCCTTCTCTTAATCAAGCCCGTTACCGTTGTCACTGACATCTCGAAAGCCTTTCTTCAAATCTATCTTAAACTTGAAAGCGATCGTAACAAGTTTTGTTTCTTTTGGGAAGAAGATGGCTGACTTGTTACTTATAGGTACGCGACAATCATTTTTGGCCTTGCGGTATCCCCTTTTATCTTAGGAGCCGTAATAAGACATATTAAAAGCAAATATTCATTCGATCTGGTCTCTCGGCTTCTGGTCAATAACTTGTATGTGGATAATTTCATCTACACTCATTCATCCCCTGATATTTTGAGAGACATCTATTCAGTCTCGGTAGAAAGGATGAAGGAGGGTGGTTTAACTTGTGTTCCTGGAACACCAACCACCCTGATCTAAAAGCTCAAATCAAAGACGATCAGATGCTTTCCTCTCATAATTGTGATGAGGAAAAAGTCTTGGGGTATCTCTATCATCCCGAATGATACCCTTAGATTTAGAACTTTGACCTTACTCAAGTCGATCAACGAGATCTTCTCTCCAGGTAAACAAATCTTATCCTCTTCATTTTTCTTCCTGTACTTTAAGGGGACGTTGTGATGAGGCGGACTTGGGAGAAAGAAATGAGTTGGGATGACTCTATTGACCAAGATATAAAGGAAGATTGGGAGAAACTTCGTGCTGATCTCGACGACCTCAAAAACTTATCTTTTCAACGCTTTTGCTTTGAAGCATCAGTAAATTCAACTCTCAACATCTTTTGTGACGAAAGTTCACAATGTTATGGGTTTGCTCTACGTCACCGGTTCAGAAACTATCCATTCATTATTGTGGGCAAAATCTAAGGTGGCTCTTCTCAGGGGAAAAACACTTCCTTGTCTCAAGATATTATCAGTTTATTTGGCTCTTAAGTGCCTTCCACAAATATTGACGGGATTGACAGAGGTTGATAAGCTGTCAACATCTTCTCGGATTCCCAAATCGTCCTAGCATGGGTAGCGGGAGGAGGTAGCAAAACAAAACAAATTTTTGTCAAAAATAGAATCCAAGATATCAAAAGCATGGTTTCCTCCATGAGAGATGACAATTTTACTGCCTATCTCTTTTCACTTAGTTAAAACGGATGAAAACCCTGCCGATTTGATAACTCGAGGATTATCACTTCGAGAGTTTGGTTCAAAACTAACTTTGGAAATTTGGTCCGAACTGGCTCAGCTATGATCAGGTTTACTGGCCCCATTTCAGCATTTCGGGGGGAGGATTGATGGGCCCTTCTTCTACATTTATGGTCATACAGGCCCACCTCCTCATCAACATTTCACGATATTCTTCTTTGTCAACATTGTTGAGTATGGTTCTTCTACTTTTAAATTCGTATGTAAACTCTTTCTTAATCGAATGTGGACGAAAAGCTGACTTTTTCTTTTAAAGTTATCAGCAGGAAAGCTTTTCTGTTTGAACTTCGGTTTTAATGAGGTTAATCGTAACCCTGCCTTCTGCTAAAGCACCACTGATTTGGTTTCTCGTTCAACCTTTTTAGATGATCAGGGCTCATCAGAAGTAAGGGCCGTCTATCTCGTACTAATTATACAGTTTTTGAGGTGGTGGAATCCTGTTAGTACTTGGTAAATCACATCATCTGACCTTTCTCATCATTAAAGATGCGCATGTTGCCTGTAAACACCTTGGCATTCAGGCAACCCTTACATGTATATATTCGCTTAAAAGGTTATTGGATTACATCAGCTCGACACACGATAAGAAAATACTGTCGGAATGTGTAATTTGCACAAAGTACAACAGTTTTTCTTTTCAATATCCGAATACAAATTTCACAAAAGTTCAAGTTAACTTTTATCGTCCTTTCACTAGTGTAGGTGTTGACTATACTAAACACTTCTTTGTCAAAGTCAAAGGTTCAAATCAACCACAAAAATGTACATATTGTTGTACACTTGTCTCAACATTCGTTCTGTGTATTTAGATTCAATCCCTGACATGTCTGCAAAATCATTTGTGCAATCGTTCAAGCGTTTTGTCACCAAGTTTGGAGTTCCAAATTTCTTATATAGTGACAATGCCCGTTCCTTTAATAGAAGCGCGGATGCTCTTGAACAATTCGTTATTTCGGAAACAGGTTCTGAGTTTCTGCGTCGGAATCAAATTCAACATATCTGAATTCCATTGTATAGCCCTTGGATGGGAAGTATGTAAAGATCAATCCGGACTGTCAAAAACTGCCTCTACAAGACAGTAGGGCGTAAAAGTTTGAATATTTTGATTTTATCACTTACCTGGCAGATATCGATGACGCCATTAACTCTAACTTACACCTCTTTGGACAACGATATTGTACCTTTAACACCAAATTGTTTTTAAAACCTTTTGGCTAATCAGTTCATTTTTAAACTGATCTACTACTTCAATTAGCCTCTTAAGAGAGGGGACTTATTTCAGTCTCAAGAGATTTCGGAGATTTTCGAGGAATTTAGAACTTGATGGTATACGAATACCTCTTGAGCCTGAGAGAAGTAGAAAGAGATCTGTATCAGGTCGCATGGAAGAATAAAATTAAAGGTGGGGAGTTGTACTCATTAAAAAGTCTGTAAAGAGCGCCCATATTGGCAAATGGGCATAATCCAAACGCTCATATATGGAGATGATGATAAAGTTCATTCAGTCAAAGTCCGTACCCCTGGACGGCTAATAAATGTGTATTCTATTAAACATTTATTCCATCTGGAATTATAATTGACTCATAGTGGGAATCGAATAACTCGCTAGGAACTGATGCCCCTTCTACTTGGATGATGGTTCTTTACCATCTTCTCAGGCAATCAGTCCTAATGTAATCCCCAACCTTAACCAATGATAATTCCACAACAATACAATCTCGTCCTAAAAGAAAATGCGGCGGTCGTGCCGATCTAATTCTCATGTCGGTATCGATTCGGATCGGAATCAGAGATCCTCAGATCTGACGATTAAACAAATTATTTTGGATAATTTAATGATTAAAGATTTTTTTTCTTTTTTTTTGTTATGGCACAAATTCGTCGTAATTTATGCCATCGCCCCCGCCCAGGATATTAAAATTTAATCTTTAGCATATCTGTTTAAATTCAAATATTAAGTCCACTCTTATTTCAATTGTTTGTCAATTTCAAAGTGGTAATTATGATTTATCGTTATTCATTATTCATTTGTTTTGAGTTAAAAATGGAGAAGTGTTTCCTTTTGAATTGAAAGGAACATGAATAACTAAAAATTCACTCAGTGTGAAATTTGCTAAAATCAGTCTTTGCTTTTTTGACTTCGTGAATACTGTGTGTGAATCTGTCTTTGCCTTTTTGATTACGTGAATATCGTTGGTGAATCTCATTTATTGCCATTCTAATATTTACTCTCGCTTTGTTTATTTTTTTCATTGGGAGTAAAGAGGTCTAATTTCATGATCAAAATTCATTTGTGGCTTTCAAGTGTTAACTACAACTTAAAGTAGTGATTTAAACTGTCATTTCGTATCTGTTGTATCTACATAGTATCAAGTCCTACGTAGGTGAAGAAAAGTTTACCCTGTAACTAACTGTTGATTGAAAGAAATAACTTCAATCTAACTGTGGAAAGGAAACAATTTTCCAACTAAACTACTTACCGTCACCTGTCTACTGAATTTATTCAAAGTAAGTTGTTTATGTTTCCTTTCATAATTATTTTAGGATGCATTTCTCTATCTTCATAATATCAAGTTAAATTTAAATTTATCACAGTTTAAAGAGCTAACCAAACTACCTATGCGTCAAAAAATAAGGATTTTAAAAATAAACGAGGGAGTAAATAATTTTTATATTTTGGAAAATTGTCTCTTTTTTATTTATTTTCGTATTTATTTAATAAGACTAAAATAATATCCGCAGACAAATTTGAAGTTTGCCTCATATTTATTTGGCAATTTTGAAACTCTTTCATTATTTTTTATTGCTATAACTTCCTAAATACCAAATTCTTCATATTTCATTAATTTATTAATATTGCTTTAGTAACTAGTGAGTAAATTTCGAGCTATTTTTTTTTTTTTGCATAAAGAAATTTTTCGCTATATTTAAAGTGCTTATTTGCTAAATTATATATTTACATATATATTTTATTGAATTTTGATGTCTGGGTTGCTTATTTTATTTAATGGTTGTGTAATTTTTTGTTGCATTACACTGTGCTTTACTCAACAACACGGACCAAATAGCATTTTGCATTTTAATTAAATCTTTATTGTGCAGTTGCGAAGGTGTTTTGCATATTGCATTGCTTAAGCAATCTTTAATGTGCAGTGTTGAGTTGTAAGCACAGTGGTTCAGCGCAGACAAAAAGTGACAGGAAAGAGGATGAGCAATGCGAAACGGTGCGGTGCTGTGCGGTGCAGTGCGGAACAGTGCTGTGCAGTTCTGGTGCGTGCAAAACGGTGCAGTGCTGGTGCGAGCGGAATGGTGCGGTACGGTGTATCGGCTTCATCTGTGCGCAGGAGGGCGCATTTGTTTTCACACCTGCGCTTTTCACTTTAAACGTGCGCAGTTCACTCAGGAGTGCGCATTTGTTTCACACATGCGCTGTTCACTTTAAACATGCGCAGTTCGTTTCAAGAGTGCGCATTTGTTTTCACACCTGCGCTGTTCAACTTATATGTGCGCAATTGACTTTGTGTTTGCTTCATATGTGTGCAGTTCATTTCAAGAATGCGCATTTGTTTTCACACCTGCTCTGTTCAACTTATATGTGGCAATTGACTTTGTGTTGCTCATATGTGCGCAGTTCATTTCAGAGTGAGCATTTGTTCTCACACCTGCGCTGTTCACTTTAAACGTGCGCAGTTCATTTCAGGAGTGCGCATTTGTTTTCACATCTGCGCTGTTCAACTTATACGTGCACAATTGACTTTGTGCTTGTTTTCTCATGTGCAATTAACTTTGTAGTTGCTTCACGTGTCCGGTCAACTTATATGTGCGCAATTGTCTTTGTGTTTACTTCATACGTGCGCAGTGACTTTGTAGTTGCTTCACGTGTGCGCAGTCAACTTATATGTGCACAATTGACTTTGTAGTTGCTTCATATGTGCACAATGACTTTGCAGTTGCTTCACATGTGCGCAATTGACTTTGTGTTTGCTTCATATGTGCCCAGTGACTTTGTAGTTGCTTCATGTGTGCGCAGTCAGTTATACTGCGCATATTTGACTTGTGTTTTGCTTCAATGTTGCGAGTGACTTTGTCAGTTGCTTCACGTGTGCGCAGTCAACTTATACGTGCGCAATTGATTTTGTGTTTGCTTCATATGTGCGCAGTGACTTTGTAGTTGCTTCACGTGTGCGCAGTCAACTTATACTTGCGCGATTAACTTTGTGTTGCCTCACATGTGCTCAATCGACTTTATAACTTTTTAGATTGCTTTAGTAGCCTGTTGTTTATATAATCTATATAATATAATTTATTCACAATGGATATATCAAATGATTTAGGCTTAAAGGTCACAGAGAGTTCTCAAATGAAAGAGTGCGTCTTTTTCGCAATGAAACGCTAGTTTAAAAGAACTTACAGGGTGAGCGCGAGTCCCCTTCGATGAAGGGGTGTTTTAAGAAGAAAGCTTACTCTATTGCTGCAAACATTTTCCTGAAAAGGTGATGATACAGACCTACCCTCATCGACCTGTTGTTATCAAAACAATTTTTGACAAGGTGACCTCGATTATCTCGGACATTAAAACTCAAGATACTCTGATCAAAAACCTATTAATAGGGGCTGAGTACACCAAGTTCGACCAATCGCTTCTAGACGAAGAGATTTCCGCTACTGATGCTTACCACATAAAAGTGGCTCAAGCTCTCCAACTGTTAAGAGTAGAATATGGATATGAAATCAAGTCTCGAAGATCTTCTGATGCCCTTTCTGATAATGAGAGAACAGCTTCAAATTCGAACAAAACATGCTGTGAACATTCCAAGTCTTTTCCCATGCAGCCTTTTAGCCTGAGGATCCCAGCCCTAAAATGCGGAGATTTATCAGGCGAGAAAGACAAGCACTCCTTTCGTTCCTTCCTGCAGGAGTTCAATAATGTGTATGGGGGGAGGGGGGACTTGTCACAAGCTGTTAAGTTGCAGTATCTCAAGTCCCATTTAAAAGGATATGCTCTCAGAGACATTGAGCATTTGACGGGTACGGATAGAACTATGAAGTTGCCTTGTCCATTTTAAAAGAACATTATTTGGACAAGGCCTTCATTATTGATTCTATTTTCCATAAACTGGACTCATCTCCGCCTCTGGACGGGAAGAAACTTGAAACAGTCAGATCTTTTATTTTAAAGGGGGCTCATCTAAAAGAACTCAAGGAGCTCGGGTTGACTCTTTCCAGAGGAAAGTTTCTTGCTGCAAATACTTCTTTCTTTAGATAATAGATATTGCTCTCTCATTTTTAAGGAAGTTTTTTGAAACTGGCGACTAAGAAATATCGTCAATTAATCTTGATTTTTAAGAGCATACTAGATATTCAAACAATGCTGGAGTTTTCGCACTCTCAGACCTCAACTTTCATCTCATCAACTGATCATCTTCTTTCTAAGGGAGAAGAGGAATACCTCTGATCAGAAGAGTATACTTTCAACACTTCAAAAGGTAGGGTCTCTAAAAAGAATATTTCTCTCTGAACTCGATCATTCTAATTCAATTTCCGAATAATCATCTTCAGGGAGTCAAGTGTACGGCGTGTGGCAATGGAGAATTACCCGTCTCTGATGCACGGTCCTAGTAGAACCCTAAATCAAAAGGGACAGATATGTGCATTAATCATGTGCTGTACTGTTTCAGCATAAAGCAAATGGCAGATACATGCCGGCTAACATCATTTAAGTATTTTGTATAATGTAGAGCCAAAAACATCTAGCGTCTCTGTTCCGCTGGAACAACTAATCAAAACAGGGAGCATTCTGTCAAGAAAATGGTGATGAAGGAAATAAAGCTGATTTAGTAATCATCTTTGGTAATTACACTGGGCAATCACAGCTTCACATATTCTGCTACATAACCATATAGCAGGCACATAACAAATCATTCTATTCGTTCTTATAGATTTGGGTCACAGAGAAATATGCTGGCCCTATTGCTTTCCAAACTTGATCAACTGTAACATTACCTATAATCAGAAATCCTATAAAACATTCATCGGAGAAGAGAAGCGTGCTCGTACCTAGTCGACTAGATATAATTGCTGCTGCAAATTCCTTTTTAACCCGTTCTGGTAATCCTTCTTTTTGGATGTTGGTTTGCGTTAAAGGGTTTGAGCATCAGCCATTAGTCGCTTTCGTTAAAATATAATGTGGCTGACAAGTCATTTGTGGGCCCTTATGGGGATTCGGTCGATGACATCGTTTTAGGTACTGACACTTTATGTCATATGAAACACTTCCAAACTATCGATTGTTTGGAAGGTAGTGCCATTCAGACTTGCTTTGGGTTGGTTCCTTTCGGCCCAGGGAATTCTTTTCTACTTCCTCATCAACAAGCCTTTCTATACAGAAAGCAGACTTCAACATCAACTCTTGATTTACAATCAAATCAGAGGGATTCAATGACTTATCCATGTTGTTTCCTCTGCTGCCAAACACTTATTCAAGTTCTCCTATTCTCGTCCAGCTCGATCATTGACCTCATCCTACTTCTCGACGTTCTTGGCATTTCTTCAAATGAAAATAATGCCGATCTGGGTTTGAATATCTGTACAGCTTAGAGTCCTTGGGTATTCAGGAGGAGATGAATTATGGTACCATTGATAAGGAATTTATCTCTAAATTCTACATGCAATTCAATTTATCAATGGAAAATACCATATTGAAATCCCATGGATCCCAGAATTAGTGGATCAGGTTCCTTCGAATTATCGTATTGCTTAAGTAGCTTAGACCAGTTAAAAACGTCTCGCAATCAAGGTCTTGATAGGCTACCTGATGTTTTTAAGGAGACAGCTGAGAGTGGGTATCATCGGAAATCATCTTTGTTGGATCCGAAGGAGTTCGAATCGTTCAATATGGATCCCCACAGGACTGTATAAAGAATGGCTGAGATCAGGTTTCCAACAAAAATCAGGCGTGTGTTCAATTGTAGCTTAGAACAAAGGCGCTTTCTCTTAATCAACCCGTTACCTAGGTTGTCACTGACATTCGAAAGCCTTTCTTTCAAATCTTCTAAACTTGAAGCGATGTAACAAGTTTTGTTTCTTTTTGGAAGAAGATGCTGACTGTCTTATAGGTACGCGACAATATTTTTGGCCTTGCGGTATCCCCTTTTATCTTAGGAGCTGTAATAAGACATATTAAAAGCAAATATTCATTCGATCTGGTCTCTCGGCTTCTGGTCAATAACTTGTATGTGGATAATTTCATCTACACTCATTCATCCCCTGATATTTTGAGAGACATCTATTCAGTCTCGGTAGAAAGGATGAAGGAGGGTGGTTTAACTTGTGTTCCTGGAACACCAACCACCCTGATAAAACTCAAATCAAAGACGATCAGATGCTTTCCTCTCATAATTGTGATGAGGAAAAGGTCTTGGGGTATCTCTATCATCCCGAAAATGATACCCTTAGATTAGCAGACTTTGACCTTACCTCAGTTGAATCAAAACGAGATCTTCTCTCCCAGGTAAACAAAATCTTTAATCCTCTTTCATTTTTCCTTCCTGTAACTTTAAGGGGACGTCTGTTGATGAGGCGGACATGGGTGAAAGAAATGAGTTGGGATGACTCTATTGACCAAGATATAAAGGAAGATTGGGAGAAACTTCGTGCTGATCTCGACGACCTCAAAACTTTTTTTCAACGTGTTTCTTTTGAAGATCAGTAAATTCACTCTCAACATTTTTGGTGATGAAAGTTCACATGTTTATGGGTTTACATCTACGTTACTGGTTCAGAAACAGTACCGTCATTGTTGTGGGCGAAATCTAAAGTGCCTCCATTCAAGGAAAAAACACTTCCTTGTGTCGAGCTTGTATCTGTTTATTTTCCTCTCAAGTACCTTTCACAAATAGTGACGGGATTGACAGAAGTTGAATTCCAGGCTGTCAACATCTTATCGGATTCCCAAATCGTCCTAGCATGGGTAACGGGAGGAGGCAACAAAACAAAGCAAATCTTCGTAAGAAACCGAATTCAATACATCAAAAACATGGTTTCTTCCATGAGAGACGATAATTTATTACCTATCTCCTTCCATTATGTCAAAACGGATGAAAACCTGGCTGATTTAGTTACTCAAGGATTATCATATCGGGATTTCATAAAAAAATTCGATCTCTGGAAGTATGGATCTTGCTGGCTTAAACACGACCAGGTATATTGGCCCAATTTTGTACAGTCAAAGGGAGAACCAGTATGTCTTTCATCAACTTTCAATGTCATACAGGATTTCCCACCCCCTATTATAGACATTTCAAAATATTCTTTATCCCCATTGTTGAGAGTATGTGCATTGCTCTTCAAATTCGGTATGTCAACTCTCAATTCAATAGAATATGATAGAAGAGCTCGACATTTTTGTTGAAAATTATGTAACAAGAATCTTTTTCTATCTAACTTCTTTTTTTGAATGATGTCAGTCAAACTTAACTTCTGGTATACCTCCTGATCTGATTTCTCGTCTGAACCTTTTTTTTAGACGACTCAGGTCTTATAATAAGCAAAGGCCGATTGTTCACTATGACATAATAGTATACTCTTCCTATTGTAAAAATATCCATGTTCCGTTTTAAGTAGGAAGCTATCTTAATTCTTGATCTACCCTGTTACCAAATTTTAATAGGAAAGTGCAGCATTTGAGTCATACGAAATATGTCTTTGTGTGTGGTGTGTGTGTGTGTGTGTGTGTGTGCGTGTGTAATGTATTGATTTTTTTTATAATTATATATAGGTTTTTATTAAAAAATTATATATATAAATCTCAATTTATATACTTACCTTATTAGGTTAAGTTAATAATTTATTGATACATAATATATATATATACTATACTATTATATATATTATAAATATAATATATATTTATATTATAATATCTTGTATATATATATATATAGATAATATAATATATTTAGTATTAATATAACATACTATTATAAATAATATAATTATATAATATCTAGTTAATTTATAAAATAATCAATGATAATTAGCATAATCATGAATTAATTAATTAATACATTTAATAAATACATAATAATATAATAAATAATAATAAACTACTGTTTTAACGATAAAACAGATGTTAAGTAAGGGGACAAAAAATGATCATAAAATCTTCTTGATTAGCCCTTCTCATATAATGTGTCAAAGATATAAGATTATATGAGCTCCATTCCACGATATTTTATTGGTAGCGTATTGCGCACAAACAGAATACACGTTCTCCTGATTGGTTTTACCCCCTTGAGGCGTACTAAAATGTGCGGTAAATGCTTTGAGGCTGGGTCTGGTAGTAGGCGCCAATTTACTACAATGTTTTAGTTGTGGACTGGAGGCAAGTGATCGCAAGCGTTATTGGTATTGTGAGATCTATGTGAAATAGATAATACAATAATAAATATAATACAATAAATAATGAAATTATAAAGTATAATAAATAAATATAACTATTATAATATATAATAAAATAATATACATAATAAATAATATATAATAATAATAATATTTTGGTGCGGTTGTGTATGTAATGATTGGAGATTTATTGTTTGAGTCATGATATGTGAGTATGCTTGAAACTTCTAATTTGTTTAACATGTGTGTGAATAGGAACTGCTGATCATGCATTGGACTGAATTAAAATGAGTATTTCTTGTTGATTTTGGTACATCTTTGAGAATTTAATAATTGCTGTTTAAATATTATATTCTTAAGTCTTTTAATGGAGAATTGCTTTTAGTAATAAAGGTGATTGCTATAATTTTTATTTAACATATCGAATCGGTGTGAATAAACTCTTTAACTAAATCCTTTTTAACGTACTAAATGAAAAAATACAAACATCAACAACAACCACAAACACAAAGGCAACATCAAACCATGCAACAAACGCTACATCGCAAAAACAGCATTTAAAACTACAACACATCGATCAACTACATTCCAATCAACTAAAGCAATACGCAGGCAGTTCTAGCAGACAACACTATACAATGCATAAGAATTGAACGAATATTATTTTATTATGTTTTATTACGCAAAAGATCTTTATACATATGATTGAATCAATTAGATCATAGATCAATATAGATCATAGCAAGGTGATGGATTAAGTGAGGGGAGACTAGGAAGGGAGCATGTTTGATTAGCTGTGATTATATCTCTAGAATTTAAGTGGGATATGTAAAAATGCAAAATTATTATAATAATGAATAAAAACATAAAAAAGAAATTTGGATGGAGCAAGGTACAAGAGATTTTAATGAATATACAAACAAAAAAGTAAGTTTTATTTATTTGAAATGATACCAAAAAATATGACTTGAATCAATAGAAATCAAAGATCAATTTAAGATTCAAGTTGATGAGTTGAGTAGTAGGAGTGTGGGTGTTTGATTAATGTGAACTGTTTTTACATATAGCTTTAGGGTATGTAAATAATGCAAATTTTTTAAAGTTATAACATAGAATAGAATAAATTTTTTAGTAAAAACAAAAATTTTAAAGAAAACAACAAATAAATATATATTTTATAGTGTGTGTATTAGCCAATGATAATGTTTTAAAAGAAACAAAGCAGAATAGTAATAAGTTTGTTTGTGAAGAATATGTTTACAAATATGAATTGCGTCTCAGATCAATTTAGAGCAAAGGTTTTCAAATGAGCTAATAGAAAATGATGGACGCAAGGTAAAGAGATTGTTGAATGGTTACTATAGAATAATAGAACTATACTGATATTACTGCTTCTTGACCTACTGATTTACTGATTCTGATTTACTGCTTTCGGGTATGTAAAAATGCAAATTTGTTAAAATCTAAAAAGGGTCACAATATTAAAAATGGGTTAAAATCTTTAAAAAACGGTTAAAATCTAAAAAAGTGTCAAAATATTAAAAAAGGGTTAAAATCTGTAAAAATAGTTAAAAACAATAAATATGTTGAAGGAGAAATTAAAACATGAATAAATAAAAGTTTTTGAGATGTTATTTGTTATTATATTACAAATATGACTTATCAATAATAGTGCCAATATTGATCATAGATCAATGGATACGAATGGTTAGGATGGTTGAATGGTACTATGAATTACTGATTTACTGCTTTCTGATTTATCTGGATTTACTGTTTATGGGTTGTAAAACATAACAATATTTATTGTTAAAATAAAAATATATGACTCTCTGATATCAAAAGATAAGAGATAACATTGTTTAGTTTGAATCTATATTATTTATATTGTAAGTGTATTGAAGTGTTTGTGATCTGGAGAGGCAGAGTTTAGATATTAATCACGATTTATCATGTTTACTGCTTTTATGGTATGTCAAATGCAAATTTTTTAAGTTTAAACATAGAAAGATAAATTTTTTAGTAAACGAAGATCTTTATTTAAAGAAAACAGAACAAAATAATAAAGTTTATATAGTGTAATAATAATACTATATTTGATGACTTGAATCAATAGATTCAATAGGATCAATAGATTCAATAGATCACGAAAGGTAGGAGGGTGGGTAGGGTGGTTTGAATATCTGCTATTTACTGATTGAGGGTATTGTAAAAAGATAAATTTACTAGTAAATAAACAAAAGTTTTAAAGAATAAAGAATAGACAAAGATAAAACTATAAAAGTGAATAATAAAGTTTCGTAAAAGTATATAATTTTTCAAAACATTTTAAACCAATCCCAACAACCGCGGAAAAAGTAACAAGAAAGTTATCATGTAAGATCAAACTTTGAAGAAAATAAAGTAGAAAAATTAAAATTTAATTAAAGAATTATATTTATATAAATAATATTAAATAAAAAAAACAATTTAACCAAGTATATATAATGTAAATAATAATAAAATTGTAAAAAAAGAGTATTGAGAAAATAATATTAAACTAAGTTCAAATCTCAAAAAAAAACTTATAAACATAAAGTCACAAAAATAACTGGAATAAATAAAACAAACAAATTAATATTAGTTACCGTTTTATTGAGAAGCATAACTTAGAAAATTTGCAATATAAATGTCAGTCTTTACATTAATAGAAAAAACTGGTGTATATACTTTGCAAGTTGATGCTGATGCAATTGATGACAGTACAATGTTGAGGACAGAGCAGTTTATGTGAGACTAGTTATGTGCTATTGGTATTATTAAACGAATGTTAATAACTCGGCACCGCACCGACTCAGCCCGTGGTGCAGGTACCAACTGTCTCCTTCTCAGAGATCACTTTACCGATTCATGACTTAATAAAACGTCTTTCAACTACCTTCTGATACGCTTTTTCTGTGTGTACTAAGAAGATACATATTTTAGGCAATCGCTCATAGACTCATGTTTTTTGCTCGAGGTCTCGGCAGTGACATCATATATATATACTCACCTCGTTGGGGTCTACAGAAACCTTTACGGAAACTTATAACGTCAATTTTCGAGATCTAACAGGTTCCAATCCATATATTTTGTGTTAAACTATGGGAAACGCCTGGATTTAATCTTCATTTACATACTTATGAAATTTAAATACACGGCCGGCTGTGGATTGCCAATCGACTCCTCTGACTTATACGTGAACTCCTTCTCCAATCACTTTTCTTCTCTGACTCTCCTCATTCTTACATTTACTTTCACTCCTTCTTCTATCTTCTACTTCTTACCTGTTTTATGATTCATTAGCATTTTTTTACAGTCGAGTAGATCATAGTATATAATATATACCTACTACATACCTTACGATTGGGGGTCCTCACAGACCCCTATTAACGGACTATAATAAATCGGTCATTTTATCGAGTAAATTACATTTACAATAAATAACTTAATTAATTATATGAATATAAATATATGGGACTAATCGAATAATTTTAAATCGATATAGCATCGTTTATGCACGCCAATGGTGAGTGTGATCAGCAGCACGGGTGCCAGGCTGTAATGCATTATAAAAGTGATACTTCTGTGGAGGAACTATGCATCTACTAGGTCTCGTTGTCCTTCACTCCATCGGTGCACTTAAACCTTTTTCGCCAATTTCTTTCTTCATTCACATACTAGTAGTTGTGTAGAGCATGGCATGAATACATTTCTTCTTTTTTCTCCAGAAAGGGACCTCACGGGGGGAGGATATGCTGAGATTTCCGAAGCCGTGCCGAGCTTGGGATAGGCGAGATTATTACATCGCCAGAAATACATGGAAAGTTCCATGCGTAGCCAGCTACACGAGTTTGTAGATCTTTCCTACGAGACATATTTAATTGAATGTTTTATAAGGGGGCTGCGGCCACAACAGCCCTGAATAGGAGAGAGAGGTGATAAAAGTAAAGTCTGGGGGTAGGTAATCGCTGTGGAATTGTGATGTCGTAGAAGGACATTCTCAGGAGATTGTAATAATTATATCATATAATTATATTTTATTTATTTTTTTCTCACTTTTCATTTGTTTTTTATTAATTTGTATATCGTTAGTTAATTGAGATTATTTGAATCGATGTAAATTAAGTATAAATATTGATTTAAATGTGAATAAATGTAATATTGTTATTATAAATATCGTATTTCCTTAGTGTATATTTTCGATTAGTCTTGGTATGAGGAGGACGAGATGTCTTGATGGCGATTTTTTTGTCTGGTCACGGGTGAGGGTGCTGGTAGACTTCCCTTAGCTCTTGAGCGGGTCGGCTCGTTGGTCTCTTTGGCATTTTACTTGTGTCAGTGGGCATACAAATAAGGAATAATTAAAATACCTGTGTTGCCTCAGATTACTACAAGCGGATTAATGACTGACATTTTTAAAAATATTCTTCGTGGATATATAAATATTTTTTTTAGTGGATACTAAAGATTACCGAGTAGCGGCGAAAGCGGATTTAAACTCGATTTAGCGGGTAATCGATCACGGAGAAATCGATCTTTTGGGTAGAGACGAGGGCAAAAATGGAGATCTAGATCACGAAGAGTCAGAAGTAGAGCTCACATTCTTAAAATTAAGAAGGATGAGAAAATTTAAACGTGAAGAAAGAAAATAGAAAACAGTACATACAGCACACTCGTTATAGGAGACGGCTCCGCGTGCTGCATACTTTTTTTTTGGGGAGAGTAACAAGCGGTGAGTTGGAGATTTCGTAGAACAAACTTGTCTTGGAAGTGAGTTAATTGAACCGACAATTACTTCACTAGGGTGTTGGGCTCACAAAGGTGAACATAAGAAAGCCCTAGAGATTTTTGATATTCACGCGTATCCCGAAGAATTGAATGAAATGATGGAATTCCAAAAGTTCAGACTGCAGGGAGAGTCATAGGTGCGATTGATTAGGATAAAGTACTGGAAGCCTATAAAACCACATTGCACACATGAAGGGTTGGATATACGATAGAGAATCTTTGGTGGGCCTTCGCGTAGTGACCAAAGGGATGGCGCTCTATGTGAGGAAACAAAGTAGCTCCATAAAATCGCTCGTAAGAGGGATAAGGGAGTGAAGCGTTGGTTGTTGTTGATACTCGTATGATATGGGAAAACAACAGTTAATAATAGAATAACACGTACTAAAAGGAATTAACAAAGGTTGACACACTGTCTAAGGCTCAAAAAACAAAAGGTAGCAGGGTGGATAAAAAGGATTCGCATAGTGAATGTGTGGTGAGAGTAAATAACAGGAGGAGACCTTTCAGTATAATGAGAGGCGAGTATTAAAGTTTGTAGACACTACGCGTGTAACTACTATAAGTAAGGTATATAAAGTAATATAAATATAAAATAAAAGAGGTAAATTCTCATATAAGTATTGGGATAGGAGGTATGTAATGGGTGAAACTTTAACAAGGGATAAAATCACTATATGGGTAAAGCTATATTTCTTCTCTATATCACTGGAGGATAAATAGCACGCGAAAGGTTAATACGAATGAGCAATATACAGGGGAATCATAAGCTTTCAACGTAAACCATATATAACTGAATAGTAAGATTTTTGAGTGCTTTATTATATTCTATATTTTCTTCGTAACCGTGATTGAATGCATGTTGTCTAGATAGAGTAAAGTTGTCGTGAAAGGTAAAAACACTTTCGAGAATTCTGTCCACAATTAATTTAAAGCAGTTACAATCTGAAGAGGTAGTGTATTATGTGATATTAGTGACTGTGGGATATGTGTAACTCAGTACAAGAAGGAATATAAGGTATTTTGGGGGATGAGGTAATTATGGCTATTAGTATGCAGGAGGTAATGGGTAGAAGTGTTAAAATAAATGAATTATTGAAAGAATTGGGCTAAAATCTGCAGGTATTATCTATTATTCGACAAATCTGAAATTCACTTAACTTGGGTGATATAATGATCAAGATAACGGCAGGCGTATACGATGGTCGATTGATCATTCTTATAAGGATTTGATATAGTTGTGTAATATAAATGCAAGATCTTATTTATAGCATGCGAGTATGATATCGTCTCATTAATCCATAAGCTGGAATTGGATGAGTACGAGCTGTCAAGTTATCAGTAATCATATAGTATACTTTTATTAATAAGTATAAGGTAATGTCGGAGAAAAGGGGAAACTGTAGAACATTATAGGGGAATAAGTATTTTTACCTTTCTCTCATTCTTATTTAGAGCTTTTTGGTAGGGTAAGGTCATCTATATATGCTGGTATTATTTGCGTCGATAATAGAGTGCGATCGAGTGACTCGAACTGTAAGATTCCTTGATTTGGTTGATAAGAACATAGGTGCGTTTTTAGGGAGTGGTATGGATGGATTGACATATGTTGGATGCTAAAAATCTACTACAGCATTGAATTAATTACTAAAATGAATTTTGAGAAAATGTAAGGGAATAAGAAGAATCAATAATCACTTGTAATTTATTAAGTGATATACTTTTAATGTTGACATAATTTTATGCAACAAGGCGTAATGATATAGATAATAGTTATCAATAGGGAAGCGATTTAATGGTATGTGAATACTGTTACTTAAGTTGATATTACATTATTCTACTGGTGTTGGTGTAGGTCTTCTGAATTGGATATATAATATATCCGAGATATGTATATTGTAACGATAGTTGACACGTGTGTAAGAATATAATTGGTGTAATATGGTAGATTGGTTATAATATATTGGGATACATTTATAATAGGCTCGAGTATAGCCCTACAGGGTTTGTGGTTATGGTCTCCTTCGGTTATTCAATTTGTATAATTGGAATGGGGTTTATTAAAGAATTCTCACGATACTATTAGTGGGTAGATGGCATTAGTGAAATGGTGTTAGATCATGGTGGAGAATGGAGATGATGATGGAATAAGAGTAGCCCTATTCCTATCTTCTATATATATCATTTTTGTAGCGATAAATGAATTATATATGGTTTCTGTATAGATGGCTATGATACTCTGAAGAGAGTTTGAGGGGATTTGGTAAGAGAGATTTTGGCGGGATGTGGTTGGGTTATTTTGTTTACTAAAGTAAACGATTTATTATTTATTTTCTCTTTATTTTTATTATCTTATATTCTTTATATCTTTTATTATCTTTTATTATTATCATTTTCTATTACAAAAATATATTATATATTAATTATATCATATGGATAAGAGTAAGTATATGTTACACTGGTTGTGAGTCAAGACCGGACACTTCCTCAGTGTATGTATAGTATTATGTTAGATACATGGTTTGAAGGTCAAAGTTCTGGAACAGGTGTCTGAAAAGTTTTAAATATTTTATTAGAGCTATATTGTTATTGGAATGAGTTAAGGGAACGAGACGATGCAATGAGTGTAGTAGGTTGATATAATATAGATTGTGAATGGCATAGGTAAGGTAATGGCCTGGTTTGCATATTAAATTTCTTCGTTGAGTGCCGTGGTATAAGGGATAAACTTTATGTATATGAGTGTGCTAGGGTCTTTCACATGAGGGTATAGTTTGTTAAACCTGTTAGTATTGTAAATAGTAGTGAGACCTATGAAGTCTTGGAATTAAAGTAAAGATATATATATCGATCGCTATATCATCAATGATTCATATGTGTAGTTCATATTAATGGACAATCATTTCTTATATAATACATATAGTTAAGGTATGTGTTGACTAAGATGATGAGAAGAATTTGGAAAAAGTGAGGAAGTTATAAAACATGTTCATTATAATATTTTGACTGTCGAAGAAAGGGTGTAATAAATATGAAGAGAATTATATAATATAATAGTAATAGGTATATTAGTTAATTGAGATTTGAGTTATTGGTGTCATTATTTGGATAGGAATTAGAATATTGATACGTCGGTATACTTTGTGGTTAATAGTCACGGTAATGTAATAGTAGGCGGCGTGTGGTATGTGGAACTGATTCGCTGGTCTGGTTAGAGATATATAACTCTCTGAAGAAAAACAGTGGTAATATACTTGATAGTCTCAAGTTAATATTATCATATCGATATGAAATGGTATTTTATGTAAGGAGAGAACTTTTAGTTATGAGTAATACTTTATGGTCACATGATAGTGCTGTATGATAATGAAAGGTTATTATTATATCACAGGAAGTGAATGGCCGGGGGACTTGATTGAGTCTTTTTTTTTTTATTATTTATAATATTATATATCATAGAGGTATATGGTTGGTGGTGTTAGTTGAGCTCACACTTTGTGGTCACAGGGGTTAATTATATTTGATAACTACCTTTACATTGACGATCTACCTATAATTATAGTGACTTATGGTCCCATTCCGCTATAATGTCCCATAATTGCAAGCTTTAAGGGTGGGATTTATATCTGATGTGTAATGCAGTACTCTCACTAATTATACTTACTTTCAGAGTTAACTGAGGGGTGAAATTCCGGGTATATTACAGGTCTGGTGAGGACTTACTATTATATTCCTTTCTAGTGATCATGTGTGTTAACTGGATTGTTCATTTGCGGTCTCTAACTGAGCTTTTCTCTTTCTCATCGATCGGGGTATTTCTCATAACGGTTATAATACTGGGGACCTTTTACTACGCCCGTCCCGATGGCCGTACGGCTCGGCATCGGTCTGGGTGGTCAGGCTGAAGGGCTCCGTGGGCTGCATTTTTGGGTTGGCCGGCCTGCCACTCTACCACCTTATACTTTCTATACTCACTCTTTGCGTCTTATCCATAATTGGGAAAATAGATATTAGGTAAATTAGATTATCCATAGAAAGTATATAAATAGAAGATATTATATTATATATATATAATAATATCATATATTATATAATATATATTATATTTATTTATTATCTATTATTAATTAATATATCTATTTATATTACGGTAGACTTTGTCCTATATTTATATATATATTATCATATATATATATTATATATCTTTTTTATATACTGATAATCTCTTGTATATTATTTTAACATATTATTATATATATTTATTATATTTTTATCTTATATATATATATACTTTCTGTTTAGAATTTATATATATATATATATATAATATATTATAATATTATATATTAATATATTATTCTTATATTTTAATATATATTAAATCTAAATATATATCTATATATTAATTTATATATCTATAATATATTTTATACTATACTCTATTATATAATTAGTATATATTCTATCTTATATAGTATCACTATAATAATATAATCACTAGAACTTATAATGGTTGTAACTCGTTAAAGTGCAAGTATATACCCTTTGCAAATTGATTGGTTAGTTATATCGTATTTGTAGTTATTCATCTATGATTTTTCTTCTCTTTTTTTTGCATACTATATCTATAATTGTCAGTTAGAAACTATTTAGAAGAATATACTATCTTTTAAATTAATTAGTATCAATATAATATTTAAACCAGAAAGAAGTTGAACTTTTCATCATTATCAGCGATAACTCCAATTTGAGGATTGGGGAATTGGATGATTAAGAGATGCAACTAATCTTCTGAAATCAAGTGTGACTAAATTGAATCCCGGGTACTTCTTGATAGATTGCCTTATAAGATCAACAGGCCCGTTACTTACATCTAATAATTTATTATATGGGAGTTATTTTTTTTTTTTTTTTTATTTATCTTGTTCTTTAGTCTTTTTAGGCATTTTATATTCTGTTGTATATTTTTTCTAATTTTATTCTTATTTTTTATAGATGTATTTTTTAACTTTTTTGTTTTATTGTAAATATTTTAATTATTATATAAATATTAATAATCGTGTATTTTTGTTTCAAAAAGGGATCTCAAAACAAAACCTATCAAAATTTTTATTCCAAATGTCGATCGAAATTTTTATTCTATTTTTAATAATTATATCTTTAGAGCGAATATTAAGTAGTCTTATCCTTTAACAAAGTACCTCAGTTGTCGGGATTCGCGGAATATTTATATTATATATACCAGAAAACTATTTATATTATATTATATATAAATGCTTAAACGCTTGTCTCTTTCATTCTATTCGTATATAATACGTCAGCTTCTATCTAAATTTTTATTTACTATTTTTAAAAATAACTTAATTTAGTATCTGCATTTGGAGAAGTCTTCATCTATCGGATATTTGATTTTCATTTTGTGTATATTAGGTCGCTTGAAGAATTATAAGTAACGCCCACCATTATAATACTAAATATATATCTATATTATCTAGCCTTGTCTTGAAAGAAATTAATAATAGAATTGGCTCGTGGATCCAACTCTATTATATTTCATATGGTTAAACTTATTTAACTACTCAGTAATTTAAAATTATAAACTCTAATTATTATGCATTCAGCTAGTTTAATTTGGTTTCTTAACGATGTTATAATGATGTTATATTCTTCCTATGAATAATTTTAATACCATGAATATAATGTAAATTTATATATATATAATATAATTATAATATATTATATATTTATATATACTATATTTATATATTATATAGTATTATATAATATTATTTATATTAAATATATATATATATTAGTATTTATATTATACCTATAGAAATATATATACTAGTATAATTTATTTTTAATATTAGAATTATTAATAATTTTACCTGTAAATTCTTTATTATTATTATTCATAGGCATTATTAGCTATAAATATTTATTTAATTAATTATTATAATTATGTTATTATTAATTATTATTATTAATTATTTTAAATTAATTGAATTTTTATTATTATATTAATTATATTATTATACTAATTATTAATTATTAATATATTATTATTATTGATTAATTATTAATTATTATTTATATATAATATAATTAAATATATTGAATACAAATATTTATTCGCTAGCTTCTCAATTATGGAAGAATTGATATTAACAAAAAATTAATTAATAATAATAGAATATATCTAATATGTTATAAAATTAAATAATTAATTAATATAATAATCAATTATATATTTTATATAATCTCAAGTGCATATACTAACATATAATGGTACCTTTACAGGGAACTTCAAATATTGTTTATTATTTTACAATGTACGAAATGACAAAATGTCTTCCAACATTAAGTTAGACTCCTTGGTACGGAGGTAATTTGAAACAAAGTCTTATTTTTCAAATAATAATATAAAATTTACATGACTGATAATGCTCTATGATTGTAATTTATATTATTTAATTATTAATCGATATGATATATATATATATTACATAAAGTAATGTAATAAACTATTATAATTATATAGATATTAATTTAAAAACAATATAATGCAAGGTGACTTGAACGTTCTATTATACTCTGCTTGTTGTATTTCTGGTTCTTGGTTTCTGGTTTCCTGTGACGTCGGTGTGTACTGGGTATTATAATTTAATTTTATAACTCCAATTAAAAAAATTAATCAAAGATTATAGTTTCATAATTAAAATTAAAGCCAATTAGAAAAGATTATCTTACAAGCAACATAAAATTTGGATTTTCAGATTTTTTTTTTTTTTTTGTCTTTTTTTTTTTTTCATTTTTTATTTTTTTTTCTTTTCTTTTATTATTTTTTTTATTTTTTCTTTTATATATATTTTTATTTTTTATTTCTTTCTCTTTTTTTTTTTATTTAATTTAATTTTAATTTTTTTTTTTTTTTTTTTTTTTTTTTTGATTTTTTTTTTTTTTTTTTTTTTTTTTATTTTTTTTTTTTACTCGTGGCACCTAGAAAATAATGACTTTATTATCATATTATATTCTAATTTATTTACGATTTATTATTCTTTATTAAATTAAATTATTTTTGATTTACTTTAATATTTTTATGTTAATTATTATTATAATTATTCTATCATTAATTTATTTATATATTTTCTCTATCACTTCTTTTGTATTCTTTATCTATCCATTTACATTTTTATTGAATATGTCATTATTTTTATATCTTTTTTAATTGTTTTTTCATTAATTTCTAATTTATATTCTCTATCTTATAATCTTATTCTAATTTACTTTTATTTTTTATGGTTATATTATACGTATTCTTACAATATATAATTAATATAATATGTATCTATTCGTATTCCCACCGATGTTCTCTCTCTCTTCTTCGATTATGAGGACCTTATGAGCTGAAGTTTGATCCAATTTGTTTTTGTTTTCCTTTTATTACCCATTTATTCATTGGTGACAACTATTATGATTACTTCTTAAATATGTCTCAATTTATAATACTTAATTATTACCTTAACTCTAGGTTTATTTAATATAATTACTTCTCTCTATCATGGTTATTGGTCTCTTTCTCTTGGTACTTTAATTGAATTCTCTCTTAACAATCTAGAATTTATCTGTATCGAGCCGTAAAATTTTTGAAGGGAGGAAAAAAACCATCAAACCCCTTTACTTTTCTCGTAGTTATTTTCTTCTCTCCGCCTTGTCAGTTAATAGGTTAATCTTAGTATCTATATATATATCTTATCACAATGTATTTGTGATCCACAAAAGTTCGACGCCATTAATTTACCTTTTTTTTGTATTCTTATTTAAGCATATATCGTTATGCGGAATTCAATTTTGCCAGTCTGGGCACATGGAGTATTTGTTGCTGGGCTTGGCTTCATAACATACTATAGACAATGGCGCTGCGCAGTGCTCACCTTTCCCCCTCAGTAAATTCGACCGATGCTAGAAGACACTAACCATCTTCTCAGTGGGTGGCGTCCGCAGATTTTTACTTCTAGATAACATTTAACGTTTTATAATTACGCTTTTTTATATATATGTGTTTTTTGTGTTTATTCATTTACAAATTATTACGTTTCTTTTTTTTATACGCCTTTCATTTGATACACGATTCTATTTCTAACTTATGGATATTATCCCATTTAATAATGTTATTTTCCCTATTAAAATAGACTTAACTCGACTACTTAGGGTTGGGCAGTCCTACCTACTGTAACGCCCTGATATCTTATTTACATGATCTAAATCAGTTGGTAAGGCAAAAAAATATAAGTGTATATATATTAGAATATAATACCTTTATTATTATTATAAAATATTATTTTCTCAAGTGTTATTTAAAGTCTATGTAATTCGTCATATAATAAAAGTATAATAAAATATATATTCAGATATATTTACATAGATTTATTTATGAACTTAGATAGTATAATGAGAATTCTACCCCGGTATCTTCACTCAAATCAGGACAGCTCCGGTGCCACAATCTACCCTCACACTTATTTGTTGGTATGGAGAGAGTACTTTAGGTTATCAAATCCTACTGTCTTCTATTTTGGTTTACATTTCTTTCGGATGGGTTAAGGTGTGGCAATAATAATAATTACTGTAATAAAAACTTACTTAAGAGGAAATTATTAAATCATGACTTGAGAGATAAACTAGTAAAAAATATCAAAAGTCCGGAATAGAGACTATGAATTAAAAGATTATTTAACTTTTGGTCCATAAAACTCCAATATTATTTGTAATCTACTGCTTCCCTATACGATTATTGAAATGTAACAAAATTAATTTTTATTAATTATTAAATATTTGATAATATATAATATATTATAATATTAACATCATTATAAGAGATCAGAGTAAGTTGCAATGTTCTAAGCAATAAACTTTGAAAAATACAGATTATATTTTGAAAATCGCAGAATACATCTAGTAATTCATTACTCTAACATGTTAAAAATTCAAAAATTTACTTTCTCCGCATTAAATGTCTGTTTGGTTAAAGTAATCTTTTATCCGTATTCGATATTTCTATATTTACTATACGACATACTCTTATTTTATTAATCATTATAATTATTTCCATCTGTATGAGCTTTAATTATTACCATTAATATGTTATTTCATTTAGGTGTGGTACTATAGTCATAATAATCCGTTATCTATTTCACCATTGAGCCATGAAGGCATCTTCGAATTCACTTTTACGATAAAGAAAATTTACTTGTCATTAAGTCTTCACTCTATACATAAGTATACTATATTATATCTTAATATAATATCTAAAGTTTTTTAGCACATAATTTCGATACATAAAACTCATAATACGATTAACGCTAGATAATTTTGCTCTAATATATAAATAAAAGTCACTTTTTTTGTTACCATAATTATATATTGTTACTCGTATGTTATTTTTAAATTGGAAGGGAGCTCGTGGTTGGAATAATCATATATTATCATTAAATATTCAATTCAATTGTCTTAATATATTACTATTATGTATTCATGTTTTTATTTCTTTCCTTATTATTATTATTGTGATGTGATAATATGAAGTTGACTTTATAGTATTATAAAGCTAAATTCATTATTATATTTGAATGAAACAATTTTCATTATCAAATTCGATTTTATACTCAACGTCTTCGTAACTCGTCTTCCTTGTTTGTTTACTATTTTTTATCTTTATTTAACTGCTTCTTATAATCTTCGGCAAGCACGGGAATATATGGTAATCAGTTTATCAGATATAATATAGGAATACTATGGTTACGTTTTGTATAATTGGTGTAAGTCCTCACATTAATTCTAACTTCATATTTTTTATCACGTATTATTATGACGCTACTAGTAATTTTGACAAAATAAAACGGACGCAAACTTAACGATGGATATTTAAAACTTATGAGTTTTCGTTCAAGCCACAAATGCATATAATAAACGTCATCATAAAATGGCTTTAAATTTTTTCCTTTTACTTCCTTAATAATATAATATTAGTACAATTAATTGATAAAAATAAAAATGTTAGATAGATTTTGAAATATTATTATTATTATATAATTATTATTATTTATTATATTATAAATTATTATTATTTTATATTATTCTCATTTATAATTAATAATATATTAAAATTATTATTATTATTTTATTAATTTTGAAATTATCTTTTATTCATTATAAAAAATATAGAATAATTTAATTTTATTACTATTATTTCTAACATATTGGTATAGAATGTTAACTGTTAGGATTGAAGATTCAATCTACCCGTTAAAGTTCCATTATATCCGGGATTAACGCCCTATAGTAAAATAGATTTATGTCAAGCAGTTAATTAAATTTAGTTTTGGTTATATATACGGCACTCTAAGGGATAAAACGAGAGCGTGTATATTTGCCGCCATTAACAGTTGCTAACCTTTTGGGATTAATAATATTATTTAATATTATGATTCCCGGAAGGCTAATTAAAACCTTGGGGATTTTAAGTTTGTAATCTTAGTAGAGATCTGGTCTAAGTTATTCATAGCTTTTTAAATAAATATAAAAAATAATAAAATAAATAATATACAAAATATTAGAGGTTATTATTTTTAAAAATTTTATTCTCATTCTTCATTAGATGAGTTACGATTTTGTTACATAATGTTACACTTAAACTTATACATTTTGGGTGCAATTAATTTATTATCTTATAATAAGTTATTATTGCATAAATTTGTTGATTATCTATAATGAAATAATTTCTTTCAAGAGAAATATATAATATATATATTAAGTCATTTATAGTTAAGAATTTTTAAAAATATAATTAGGAATTATGTTCAAAACTTAAATGTTTCTTAGTATTTTTCAGGTTCAGAGTTCAATATAGTGCATTTTAAAATAAATCTAAAAATTACTATATTTTATAGAGTATTTAAACCAAAAAAATTTTAATTATATATATATATATATATTATATATATATATATATATATATATATTAATTAATTTATATATATATATATAATTATATATATTATATATATATAATATTATATTATATATATATTAATATATATATAATTATATTATATATTAAATATATATTAAATATATATATATATATATATATATATATATATATATATATATATATATATATATATATGATGCATCTACGAAAAAGGCAGGCATGTAACTAAAAAAACTATAACAAGTACATATATCTACGAAAATAAATATCATCTTTATTAATAGGAGACTTTTTAATACCTACGGAAATTAAAAATAAATAAAAAAAATAACGCATTTTAAATAATTTAAAATTTTGTTTAAAAATATGTGAGAAAAAATTTCAAGTTTTTTAGAATACGGTAGAAGCTTAGGAGTAGTCGGAGGAGCGTGAAATGCTACAAATGTTGAATTTTTTTCTTTATTAACTATATGTATATTATGCGTTTTAGGAAGTAGCAAATGAACGCCAGTA
>JABUQX010009093.1:0-7500 GCA_015478945.1 Trachelipus rathkii
CGAGGAGATTATATATATATAATATTATTATATATATATATATATATATATATATAAATGTTAAATATTGCATAATAATCGCAATTATATAAGATGTTAAAGAGAGAACATATATAGGAAGGTAAAAAATTAACTGCTTCTCCGGGATTGAACCACGCCTGTTGGAACTGAGGACAATATCCCGGTGCGTTACGAACTGAAGCTTAATCCTCCCAGCCAAAAAACTTGGATTAAGAACAGTTATAAAAAGCCAACGCGAGCTCCCTTCAGGCGACATAACCAGGTGTTTAGCACTGTCCTATCCCTCGTTCTTTATATTGTAGATGTTAAATAATTGCATAATATCGCATATAAAAGATGTTAAATAAAGAACATATAATGGGAAGGTAAAGAATTAACTGCCTTCTCCGGGATTGAACCACCGCCATGTTGCGACTGAGGACAATATACCCGGTGCTATCGACTGAGATATCATCCAAGCCAAAAAACTTGGATTCAAGAACAGTTATAAAGCAACCGAGCTCCCTTCAAGGCGACATCACCAGGTGTCCAGCCTGTCCTATCCCTCGTTCTTTATATTGTAGATGTTAAATATTGCATAATAATCGCAATTATATAAGATGTTAAAGAAAGAACATATAATAGGAAGGTAAAGAATTAACTGCCTTCTCCGGGATTGAAACACCGCCATGTTGCGACTGAGGACAATACACCCGGTGATTTACGACTGAGCTATCCTCCAAGCCAAAAAACTTGGATTCAAGAACAGTTATAATTGCGATTATTATGCAATATTTAACATCTACAATATAAAAAACGAGGGATAGGACAGGCTGGACACCTGGTGATGTCGCCTTGAAGGGAGCTCGGTTGCTTTATAACTGTTCTTGAATCCAAGTTTTTTTGGCTTGGAGGATAGCTCAGTCGTAACGCACCGGGTATATTGTTCTCAGTCGCAACATGGCGGTGGTTCAATCCCGGAGAAGGCAGTTAATTCTTTACCTTCTCATTATATGTTCTTTCTTTAACATCTTATATAATTGCGATTATTATGCAATATTTAACATCTACAATATAAAGAACGAGGGATAGGACAGATTGAACACCTGGTGATGTCGCCTTGAAGGGAGCTGTTCTTGAATCCAAGTTTTTTGGCTTGGAGGATAGCTCAGTCGTAACGCACCGGGTATATTGTCCTCAGTCGCAACATGCGTGGTTCAATCCCGGAGATAGGCAGTTTAATTCTTTCCGCTTCCTATGATATGTCTTTCTTTAACATCTTATATAATTGCGATTATTATGCAATATTTAACATCTACAATATAAAGAAAGAGGGATAGGACAGGCTGGACACCTGGTGATTTCGCCTTGAAGGGAGCTCGGTTGCTTTATAACTGTTCTTGAATCCAAGTTTTTTGGCTTGGAGGATAGCTCAGTCGTAACGCACCGGGTATATTGTCCTCAGTCGCAACATGGCGGTGGTTCAATCCCGGAGAAGGCAGTTAATTCTTTACCTTCCTATTATATGTTCTTTCTTTAACATCTTATATAATTGCGATTATTATGCAATATTTAACATCTACAATATAAAGAACGAGGGATAGGACAGGGCTGGACACGCTGGTTATGTCGCCTTGAAGGGAGCTCGGTTGCTTTATAACTGTTCTTGAATCCAAGTTTTTTGCTTGGAGGATAGCTCAGTCGTAACGCACCGGGTATATTGTCCTCAGTCGCAACATGGCGGTGGTTCAATCCCGGAGAAGGCAGTTAATTTCTTTACCTCCCTATTATATGTTCTTTCTTTAACATCTAATATAATTGGCGATTATTATGCAATATTTTAACATCTACAATATTAAGAACGAGGGATAGGACAGGCGGACACCTGGTTGATGTCGCCTTGAAGGGAGCTCGGTTGCTTTAATACTTGTTCTTGAATCCAAGTTTTTTTTGCTTGGAGGATAGCTTTAAGTTGTCAAGCCACCGGGGTATATTGTCTCAGTGGCAACAGGCGGTGGCTTCAATCCCGGAGGAAGGCAGTTTATTCTTACTTCATATTATATGTTCTTTCTTTACATTAATATATATATATATATATATATATATATATATATATTATATATATATATATATATATATATATATATATATATATATATATATATATATATATATATATATTATATATATATATATATATATATATATATATATATATATATATATATATAATCTGGAATCTCCTAACTTCGATGTTCTGTGGCTAAAAATCTTTCTCCCTACTACTATCATTATCTTGTGTTTCTGCTATTGTTCCCCTAATGGAACAGATTTTCACGTTCTTTTTGACTATCTTACAACTTCTCATAAGGCTGTTACTTCTTCCCATCTTCCAA
This sequence comes from Trachelipus rathkii, assembly GCA_015478945.1. NCBI lineage: Eukaryota > Metazoa > Arthropoda > Malacostraca > Isopoda > Trachelipodidae > Trachelipus > Trachelipus rathkii. The sequence continues at coordinate 2,397 of JABUQX010009093.1, forward strand.
TCCATCTATTTAGGGGATTTCAATGTACACCATACTGAGTGGTTGAGCTCCTCTCACACTGACGCAGGCGGGGGGGAGGCCAAACATTCAGTATTCTCAAAGATCTAGAACAGTTAATTAAGGAACCTACAAATATTCCAGATCGACCTAACCAATTCTTGAACAAGCTTGACTTATGTTTCACCACTACTCCTTCTCGTTATAAATACACCATTTCTCCTCCTATTGGTAACTCTGACCATAATCTTGTAGCTATTAATTTTAATACTTTTTCTCAAGCAGCTTCACCATGAACTAAACGTAATTTATGGCACTTTAATCGGGCTAATTGAAGGGCATTGCGTTGTTTTTGGGCGAATACTCTTGGAATGAATCCTGCTTTGACTCGGGGGATGCCTCGGTCACCGCTGAAAAGGTGGGGCCCGTAATCACCGATGGGATGAGCAGGCTCATTCCATCTTCAACTAAATATTTTTCTCCCCAAAATGCATGGTTCGATGGAGCTTGTTCTCGCGCCATTAAGGAGAGAGTCATTGCGTATCGGGCATGGAAAACTCTCGTTCTCCTATCACTCTTACTAATTTTCATTCTGCTCGGAATTGTTGCAGGGGTACTATTCGACAGGTTAAGCGCGATTTCACTAAAAAAAGTGCGACAACCTGCTTGGTTCTCTTACTGATAAAAATTTCTGGCCCCTTGACAAAAACATTTCTAACAACTTTTGTTAATCTGCCTTTCCTCCCCTTATTCGCTCTGACAATTCTGTTGCTAACTTTCTTTCTGAAAAGGCCAACCTCTTTGGCCTCCTTTTTCATCTAATTCTACAGTTGACTATTCTGGCATCCCTCCTCCTACTCCTTCTCCTCTCAGGTTTCCCCATTGTCTTTACCTGTGATTACACATGATTGTGTGCATGGGATCCTGAGATCTATGAAAGCCAGGAAGGCTAGTGGCCCGGATGGCATTCCTCCCCGTATTTTGAGGGAGTGTGCTACCTAGCTGACGCCTGTAGTCGTTCAACTCTACTCTCTTTGTCTTAATACTAATAATTTTCCTCAGTGCTGGGAGCGTGCATATGTTCAACCGATCCCGAAAAAAGGTAGCCGCTCTTATCCTTCAATCTATCGCCCTATAACTCTCACTTGTATTCTATCTAAAATCTTCGAGACCTCTTAACTCTCATTTCCTGGATCATCTGGAGTCTTACTCCATTCTTTCAGATCATCAGTATGGCTTTCGTCGCTCGAGGTCAACTGGTGATATACTTTCCTATCTAACTGATTTAGGTCTTCTGCCCTTATGGACCATTTGGAGTCTTGCGTGGTGGCGCTTGACATATATAAAGCTTTTGACCGATTTGCCAGCGTCCGCTCTTCTAAGCTCCCTTCCTTTGGATTTCCTCCCTCTCTTTGCTTACTCTTGTCTAGTTTTCTCTCCAATCGCTCTCATATCAGCACTCGTTGATGGAGCGACCTCTTACTTCTTTCTTGTTGATTGTGGTGTTCCGCAAGGTTCTGTTCTATCTTCAACTTTTTCCTACTTTTCATTAACGATCTCCTCAGCTGTTCACTCTTATGCCGATGACACAACTTTCCACTCTTCTACTCATTTCAAATCTGCTCCCTCTTTTGCTTCAAGAGTTGCCTCTCGTCTTCAGCTTTCCGATTCTTTCCTGTTGATTGTGGTGTTCCGCAAGGTTCTGTTCTATCTTCAACTTTTTCCTACTTTTTATCAACGATCTCCTCAGCTGTTCACTCTTATGCCGATGACTCAACTTTCCACTCTTCTACTCATTTCAAATCTGCTCCCTCTTTTGCTTTAGAGTTGCCTCTCGTCTTCAGCTTTCCGATTCTTTTCTTGCCGATCTGGATGGGATTTCCCGGTGGGGTCACCGCAACCTTGTAAAATTCAACTCTTTAAAAGCTGAACTTCTCTATATCTCCGTCTCAAAAACACCTCCCAGCTTTCCTATTTCCTTCGACGGCTCTAACGTCTCTCCAGCGAATAACAAACATTCTTGGCGTCAACATAAACAAAAAATTGTCTTTGAAACCTCATATTTCAATGGTTGCTAAGGTGTCCTCAAAGAAGCTGAGAGTTCTGTTTAGGTTGAGGGAATTTTTTCCTCTGCACAGCTACTCCAGTTATATATGGGCCTTACTCGCCCCTTGTGTTGAACACATTTCTTACATTTGGGTGGGCTTCCTGACTCCACCCCTCTATTGGAAAGGGTTGAGTCTAAAGCTAAGAGACTAATAAACTGTCCCCTACTTTCAAACTCTCTCTTGACCCTCTATCTCTGCGACGTAACGTTGGCGCACTACCTCTTTTCTATAGGTACTACAGCGGCAAATGTCGGGGGAGTTGACTTACCACATTCCAACACACTTGCGTCACCCACGTAGCACAAGACCTGTCTTGCTCTCGCATGAATTTTGCGTGATTATTGAGAACCAGACTTGTTCGTTGTGGTACCTTTTTCTTTCCAGCTATCTCTGTTCTGTAGAACTCCTTGCCTTCTTCTGTTTTTCCAACTATATTTAATCTTTTTCTCTTTAAAGCCCACGTCTGCGCTCACCTTAGAGATTTACGTTAGGCTGGGAATGGGTGGGTTTTTCGATGTTTTATTTTCCGCCTCCTCCTTGAAAAGGGATCTGCCCGTCAGTGGTAGTGAACTGTAATATATATATATATATATATATATATATATATATATATATATATATATAGTGTATATATATATATATATTATATATATATATATATATATATATATATATATATATATATATATATATATATATATATATATATATATATATATATATATATATATATATAAGTTAGTATTAGCAACTACCGCTAAACTGAAAACTGCCAGATTTGTCGCTAAATCTGGCACCCTAATCCGTTAATTTTATGCATCTTTTGGTACTTTTTTTTACCTATTTTTAAAATATTTTTTAGGAATTTTGCTACTTTTTTAACGTTTTGCCAGATTTGACGCTAAATCTGGCAACCTAATCCGTTAAATTTGACGTCTTTAGCATTTTTTTGACACTTTTTAGCTTTTTTAGCTACTTTTTTAGCGTTTTGTCCATAATTCAGGTCAAGATCCCCAACTCCGGAGGATTTTGGGGATTTTTCCCATTGGCAGCCCTGCACGTCAAAGGCAAAGACTTGAAAACCATTTTGGAAGGTTATTGGAAATTCCAGTCATGTCGGCAGCTGACTTGGAAATTTCCATCATTTCATCAGATTTTGACGTTTGATACGTCAAAATTAGGGTTTTTAAGGTCGGTGAGACCGAATTTAAGGTCTGGAAGACCATTTTTGGTGGTTTAGCCTCCCAAAAGGGGGCGGAGCCCCCCAAAGGGGGCTTTTTGGTTCCTTGAAGGTTTTAAATGATCGGTAGATCATTTTTGATGATTCCAATCGATTTATCGTGATCGATTACCCCTACATCAATGCTTTAATCGTCTTTCTACGTGCTCTGGTTGGCATTTTACATTGAAAAATATAATGGAAAGAAAATAACTACTATAATTAACATTCGATTAATCGTTGTAGTGATGGTACTAGTTGAGCGGCCACCGATTTCTCAAAAAGTATAAGAGGTATCGCTTTCAAACTTAGAATATAATCTATATAGGTGTTAAACTGATCACATGCGAGTTTTGGTGACCGTAGGTCACCCCTAAGGGGGTGCTGCCCCCTTAGCGCCAAGGTCAAATTCGGCCTGAAAACCATGTTAGGCTTAACGTATCGGGCTAAAATTTGGATGTGAGCTATATGATGACGTAATCTCGTCGGAGACGAGATTACGTCCCTCTGCGTCCCCCCGTAAGGGGAACCCCCCCCTTTAAAAAATTAAAATAATCGTAGAAGATTGAAACTTGGAGGCTGGGTAGAGGAGCCGGAGTCGGAGTCGGAGTTGGACGGAGTTGGAGTCGGATTCGGATTCAGAGTCCAGGGACCCCCCGGAGGGGGTCCCCAGTTGAAAAAAAAAGAAGAAATGCATGGAATGCAAAACAGAGGAAGAAGAAGAAAGGAAGAAGGAGGAGGAAAGGAGGAAGGAAGAAGAATGAGGAAGGAGGAGTAGGAGAAGGATTCAGAGTTGGTACTGGCACCGGTGCTGGAGCCGGTGCGGTGCCTAGTTAGTAAACATTCGTTTAATAATACAATATCATTACTGTTCACATAACTGATTCTGTTCTATCATGTACATATCGTCAATTGCATTGCATCTTGCAAAGATAAACCGTTTTTCTAAATGTTGAAGACTGACATTTCTATTTTCAAATCTCATTTTCTTTTTATAAACGTTAACTAATATAATTTTTTTTCCTAAGTTGAAACATGCATATACTGTTTTTTTTTTTTTTTTTTTTTTTTTATGTTTCATTTTACATTTATACTTTGTGTTTAATTTTATTATTTTATTTTTTTTTTTTATTTTTTATTTAAATTTATTTTTCTAACTTATTTTTTTATTTTTTATTTTTTTTAATTTTTTTATTTTTTATTTTTTTTTTTTTTTATTTTTATTTAAATTTATTTTTCTAACTTTATTTTTTTGTAAGTTTTATTTTGCATTTATACTTTGTTTTAATTTTTTTTTTTTTTAATTTTTTTTATTTTTTTATTTTTTTTTATTTTTTTTTATTTTTTTTTTTTTTCTAACTTTATTTTTTTAAGTTTTTATTTTAGATTTATACTTTGTGTTTAATTTTTTTTTTATAAGTTTTATTTTGCATTTATACTTTGTGTTTTATTTTTTTTTATTTTAATTTTTAACTTTTTAATTTTTTTTTTTTTTTATTTTTTTTTTTTTTTTATTTTTATTTTATCATTTATACTTTATGTTTAATTTTTTTATTTTTTATTTTTTTAATTTTTATTTTTTTTTTTTTATTTTTTTTTTTATTTTTTTATTTTATTTCTTTAAAACTTTTTGTTTTACTAAAAAATTTATTCTTTTCATGTTTATAACGTAAAAAATTTACGTTTTTTACATACCCTAAAGCAGTAAATCAGTAAATCAGTAAATCAATCACCCACCCCTCCCCTCGTCCATGATCTATTGATCTATTGATCTATTGAT
>JABUQX010009093.1:15000-25000 GCA_015478945.1 Trachelipus rathkii
ATATATATATATATATATATATATATATATATATATATATATATATATATATATATATATTATATTATATTTATTAGTCGTTTTGGAATGCTACGTTTTGGGATCCCATCAGCTTTTTCTCAAAAGTATAAGAGATATAGGTCTGAAACTTGGAATATAATCTATATATGGGGATAAGCTCGAATCCGTGTTAATTTTCAAGTCTGTAGGATGTATATATAGAGGGGGGTCACCCCCCGAGGGTGGACACCGATATTGCGCTTGACGCCTTTTGGTGGCGTGATCAGCGCTGAGTGAGTTTTAGGCCTAACGAGAAGGTGAGATCGAGCGTGAATGACGTAATTCTCGTCGTAGCCGTAGAATTAACGTCAGCGCGCGCGCGCGCGCGTGCGCATACACATACACATTATTATTATTATTACGTCGAAGATTCGATTTCCGAAGGAAATCGAATCTGAGTCGAAAAACGATCCCTGTAAGGGATCGTTTTTTACGCGTTCCGACTTTGGATTTCCGCCGTGGCCGGCGTCTCGGCATCCGGTTTTTGACGCCAACGTTGAAGAGCCTGCCAGCCTCGACGCTCCAAACTTATGCGTATCGTGCTAAAATTTGGAGGGTGGTTAGATGATGAGGTAACCTCAGTGTATACGAAGTTACGCCTGCGTGGGTCCCCCCGAAGGGGGGACCCCACCCCCATTAAAACATTAAATATTGACGTAGAAAGCTGAAATTTGGTGAGAGGATGCAGAGTTGAGTCTCTAGAAAGACTTGGTATTGGAATTCAAGGAGTTGGTTCCGGCACCGGTGCTGGAGCCACTGCGGTGCCGAGTTAATAAACAGTCGTATAACAACAATGTTGGTGTCTTTATAAGAGGTTATCGAGGTCGTAGATTTCGAATATGATGATTATAAGTTCGTAAAGGGGGGGTTGGTCGAAAAAATTAGGGGGGGGGGGGGGGGGGGGGGGTTGGTTGGGGGTTTTTGTTGTTTGGGGGGGGGGTGTGGGTGTTTTCCCTGGTGTTTTGGTGGGGTCCGCCGACTGAAAATAAAAGGAGCACAGGTGGGCAAAACAGAAGACCCGAGAAGGAAGGAATGAAGAAGGATGAAGGAAGAAGAATGAAGAAGGAGGAAGAAGAATGAGGAAGGAGGAGTAGAAGGGGACAGCCGCACCGATGCTGGCTCCGGTGCGGTGCCTAGTTATTAAATATTAGTGTAATGATACAATATTGATGTCCTTATATATGTTTTCGAGTCTGTAGATTTCGAAAATAATGGTTTATAACTTACAAATTTACGTTTTTACATACCCTAAAGCAGTAAATCACTAAATCACACCACTATCCAACCTCCCTCCTGCCCACCCCCTGAACCACTGGGATCTATTGATTCTATTGATTAAGGTCACATTTTGAGTATCATTTTGGGTGGGAAATTTAACATAACAAAAAAAAAAAACAATCAAAGTTTTTATTTATACAAAACATCAACAATATATTTTTTGAGAAAAAAAATTTTTCACATTAATAAAGCTTACTTAGTATCATCTGAACTAAGAAAATAATGTACAACAACAAACCTATCACATCTTAAACATGAATAAGCAGTCACCATTAACAAAGATCCACACTTAACAGCAGTGAAGTAACTAACATAGCAACCAAAAACGTAACTTATTCACACTTGGTCAAGCATATCTCTAACATAACAATGTTAATTTACACTAACATGGTAATATTTAACTAAAATTTACTATAACCTTGTGTAATTATCATATAGACCGGCGAAAGTATGCTAACGTAACAAAGTTTTCCTATTAATAGAGCTAACATGATGTAACATGAACTAAGAATATAATATACAACAACAAACCTGACACATCTTAAGCAAGAATAAATGGTTAACATCAACAAAGATCCACACTTATCATCAGTAAAAGTAACTAACAAGGTGGACAAAGCGCAACTTATTCATACTTTGTCAACCATATCTCCAACATGACAATGTTAATTTTACATTAACATAGTAATATTTAACAAAAAATTTAGCATTAACCTTACCTAACCAATCATTAAAATACCTAATGGGATAAGGCGGCAAAGTAAAGTTTTTACTCTCTGTAAGCTAAACTATGAGCATAACAGACTTAACACACGCAACAACCAGACGAATAAACAGTTATCATTAACACTTAGCCAAATAAAGCGAAACATACCGGGGGAAGTAAAACCAAGTTTCTATTTTATACATATAAATTTTCATTGAAAAAGCGTTATATAAATACATCAAACATATAAATACATAAAATTTACTTTTATTTAATATAATTAATTCCATCTGATCAGCAACAACATAGGATTCAAGTTTTGGGTAAGCATATATATCTCTCCCTAAAAGATTCAACATCCTTTGAAAGGATGTAAGTAAAAATGCATTCTGCAACACTAAACCATTTTTCGGCATATTTTTGATTCAGCCAGCACTCATTCTCGTCATACAAGAGAGAAGTAAACTCATCCAAGCTGATAGTTATTAACGCATTCCTGTATACTGCATTATAGGGGAAACCGCATGTTTCGGTGTAAATATCATAGATTACACAATGTGCTATATGTATTAAGTCTTCAAGTATGTCAACATCGTTAAGGTGCGATGTTTAATTCGCTTTTTATTTTAAACAATGCTGAAATATTTTCTGATGACTGAACAATGAAACCTATACACGTACGCATGAATGTGACAGCATCATTGGGTTTCCAATAGTTGCGTACATCAATACTTTTAACATTATCAGACGCAGTGAAAGCAACTTCTATTCTATTATAGCCTCTCAAGCTGTCACCTCTGATTTCAGTAGGAGGTGCTGTCTCAGATGACACATACTCATTCTTTACCCAAGCTTCAACGCTGTCGATAATCTTGAGGAATCCATCAGCACAAACGAATAAAGGTCTATCATTTGAACCTCTGGCAGGAATACAAGCAATGTATCGGTATCCATCTGGTTGACGATTAAATATAAAACGACACATCGTTGGGAATAACGAAGCTCCTTGTGAAGATATCAACAACAGATCTAGAGATGTGGGGAGATGACATCGTACCAGTACAGCGAAAAAATGTCCTACTGAAGGAAATCGTATGCGTAAACAAGCCTTATAGGTAATGAGATTCTTTCTTTCAGAATCAGAAGAAAGTAAACAAGAATACAATGCACGAACGAACCAATATCAGTTCAAAAAGGTATATATTCTCGTTAGATCAAAAAACAACAACAATAAACAATAAACAGGTTCATATGGTAATATAGTATACAAAGGAGTCTATACAGTCAAACTGCATGAAATGAGGCTTATCAAAACAAAAAAAACACACAAAAACATAATAATAATAATATAATCAATTGTTCATCACATACATATAGTTTTTACATAGGCTTAAGATCTAAAAACACGCTAAATCTTTACACTGAAAACCAATCATTTTCGTCGTTATATCTAATATATTTTTTCACTTCATCGATACCATCATTGAGTACATATGTTAAAAGTTCACGTTCCGACACTAAAATATGTTTACTCGATAGATCCGTGTGGTAAGCACTTTCGGTCCATTGTTTTCTAAATAGATAGATGAGTTTCTGTACCTCTATAGAATTTAAGAAGCATTCAATGATAGTCTCAGAATCATCAACCAGCGTTTTCTTGAATGAGCAATATTCCTGATACAACATGTAATGCGCAACAGTTACATAATCAGACAGCATTTCCGATTTCTTAGTTTGCGTTATTACCATCCTACAAACTTTCGACAGATATTTTATCGGTTTTAATCCAGAAATATAGATTCTACGAGCCGTAGGTTTAAATACGCCTGTGTCATTACACATCTTCCATACTCGAACCTCCAATCGGTGTTGCGAAATTATACCCTTAGAAAAAGAGATAGTAAGATGACTAACTTTATGACATCCTCTTCTAGCAATAATCGTTTCCGGTGATTCTACTAAAACGTTGGTAGAGTCAGAGCACTCCTTAACCCATTCTGCAGCATGACGACATATACAGAGTAGTTCATCTGTACTCATAAAAATACGTTTGTTACTGCGGTATACAGATTGATTAATACATGTGAAAAATTCAGACCCGTTAGGGTTTCTTTTATATAAGATTGAAACCCCACACCCTGGGATCTTGATTACCCTTTGTATAATCTTTTGTATAGGGGTATATCTGTTAAGACGCTGCATATTGTTCACTTAATGAAAATAGAACACTTTTTAAACGGAGCACAACCTCCTAATGCTTTCAAGTCCACAACGATTATGACGTTAAAACAAGCATCATGAGAAAAGATATTATAAAATTAAGGATACAAACACAAGCCTAACAGGAAGGCTAAACCTGTTTTACATTCACTTTTAGGCCTTACGCTCCGTTCGTTTTTTTGTTTGTATTTCATGTTTCATTCAACGCTATCACATTGGGCAAACTAATAAACGCTAATTGGACCTAAGAACATAGCATATCTAACTTACGAATAAACAGTTTTCATTAACAAAGTTCGTTACTCATCTACGGTAAATAACTAACACCATTCTTAAAACTCAACCTACCCCGATCCCTTTCGAAACATTACGCAATACCTTCAAATCCCGAGGCTCACCCTGCATACTTATCATTAGGGATGCCTTTATCTTTATACAAAAGCTCTCCCAAAGGCGCTCACGCATCAACATAATCTCATTCTTTATGATACATAACCGAACAATTTTATCCTGAATAACATAAAATAAGTTCTTTGAATAAAATTTCACAGTAAAGCATAATAGTTTACTGATTTTAAAACAGTAAATCAGTAAATCAGTAATCAAACCACCCAATGCCCTGGCAGTCCCCCTACCCGTCCTCATCGCTGTAGATCTATTGAACTATTTGATTCAAGGTAATATTTCGAGTATCATTTTTGATAAAATAGTACAATAATAAGTTCTTTATATACTAACCTATGAATATATGCTTAACCGACAAAGTTTTAGCATCAGTAAAGCTAACAAATCATAACTGCGACTAGGAATATAGTGTACAAATGCAAACCTAACATACCTCACGTATGAATAATCAGCTAACATCCTGAAAAATTCCCTACTGATCAAGGTAAAGTAGCTAACAGGTCATACAATACTCGATATGTTCCCACTTTTCGAGCATATTAGCAACAGGTAAAGCCGTATTATCTAACAAAATCCCTTAACAAAGTGACCAATCTATCAAAGATACCACCATCTTGAACTATGAATTGACACTATCTTCATCAGAGCGTCACTCATTTCGAGTATAACATCATTTGACCCATGAATAAACGTAGACATTAGCAAAAGTCTTACGAATAAACAGTTTTCATTAACCAAGAGTATCTAAAGCAACACATTACCTTCCAAGAGAAATCCCAGGGGGATGCGCCCCTTGAAAGGGTGTGAATCCTGCGAGGGGGATCACCCCGAAGGGGTGTAAGCGGGCTTTACCCCTCCGAAGGAGGGGTAAGGCCTCAGCCCTTCGGGCTGAGGCCCAAAGCCCGCTTACACCCCTTCGGGGTGATCCCCCTCGCAGGATTCACACCCTTTCAAGGGGCGCATCCCCCTGGGATTTCTCTTGGAAGGTAATGTGTTGCTTTAGATACTCTTGGTTAATGAAAACTGTTTATTCGTAAGACTTTTGCTAATGTCTACGTTTATTCATGGGTCAAATGATGTTATACTCGAAATGAGTGACGCTCTGATGAAGATAGTGTCAATTCATAGTTCAAGATGGTGGTATCTTTGATAGATTGGTCACTTTGTTAAGGGATTTTGTTAGATAATACGGCTTTACCTGTTGCTAATATGCTCGAAAAGTGGGAACATATCGAATATTGTATGACCTGTTAGCTACTTTACCTTGATCAGTAGGGAATTTTTCAGGATGTTAGCTGATTATTCATACGTGAGGTATGTTAGGTTTGCATTTGTACACTATATTCCTAGTCGCAGTTATGATTTGTTAGCTTTACTGATGCTAAAACTTTGTCGGTTAAGCATATATTCATAGGTTAGTATATAAAGAACTTATTTTTATGTTATGTTTGTCCAAAATGATACTCGAAATATGACTTGAATCAATAGTTCAATAGATCACAGGCGGATGGGATGGGTAGGGGACTGCAGGGATGGGTGGTTTGATTTACTGATTTACTGATTTACTGTTTTAAAATCAGTAAACTATTATGCTTTACTGTGATATTTTATTCAAAGAACTTATTTTTATGGTATGTCAGGATAAAATTGTTCGGTTATGTATCATAAAGAATGAGATTATGTTGATGCGTGAGCGCCTTTGGGAGAGCTTTTGTATAAAGATAAAGGCATCCCTAATGATAAGTATGCAGGGTGAGCCTCGGGATTTGAAGGTATTGCGTAATGTTTCGAAAAGGGATCGGGGTAGGTTGAGTTTTAAGAATGGTGTTAGTTATTTACCGTAGATGAGTAACGAACTTTGTTAATGAAAACTGTTTATTCGTAAGTTAGATATGCTATGTTCTTAGGTCCAATTAGCGTTTATTAGTTTGCCCAATGTGATAGCGTTGAATGAAACATGAAATACAAATACAAACATAAAACGAATGGCGCGTAAGGCCTAAAAGTGAAATGTAAAACAGGTTTAGCCTTCCTGTTAGGCTTGTGTTTGTATCCTTAATTTTATAATATCTTTTCTCATGATGCTTGTTTTAACGTCATAATCGTTGTGGACTTGAAAGCATTAGGAGGTTGTGCTCCGTTTAAAAAAGTGTTCTATTTTCATTAAGTGAACAATATGCAGCGTCTTAACAGATATACCCCTATACAAAAGATTATACAAAGGGTAATCAAGATCCCAGGGTGTGGGGTTTCAATCTTATATAAAAGAAACCCCGATGGTTCTGATTTTTTCACATGTATTAATCAATCTGTATACCGCAGTAACAAACGTATTTTTATGAGTACAGATGAACTACTCTGTATATGTCGTCATGCTGCAGAATGGGTTAAGGAGTGCTCTGACTCTACCAACGTTTTAGTAGAATCACCGGAAACGATTATTGCTAGAAGAGGATGTCATAAAGTTAGTCATCTTACTATCTCTTTTTCTAAGGGTATAATTTCGCAACACCGATTGGAGGTTCGAGTATGGAAGATGTGTAATGAAACAGGCGTATTTAAACCTACGGCTCGTAGAATCTATATTTCTGGATTAAAACCGATAAAATATCTGTCGAAAGTTTGTAGGATGGTAATAACGCAAACTAAGAAATCGGAAATGCTGTCTGATTATGTAACTGTTGCGCATTACATGTTGTATCAGGAATATTGCTCATTCAAGAAAACGCTGGTTGATGATTCTGAGACTATCATTGAATGCTTCTTAAATTCTATAGAGGTACAGAAACTCATCTATCTATTTAGAAAACAATGGACCGAAAGTGCTTACCACACGGATCTATCGAGTAAACATATTTTAGTGTCGGAACGTGAACTTTTAACATATGTACTCAATGATGGTATCGATGAAGTGAAAAAATATATTAGATATAACGACGAAAATGATTGGTTTTCAGTGTAAAGATTTAGCGTTTTTAGATCTTAAGCCTATGTAAAAACTATAGTATGTGATGAACATTGAATTATTATTAATCATTAATTATTGTTTTTTGTTTTGTTTTTGTTTTGTTTTATGCTTCATTTCATGTCAATTTGACTGTATAGATCTCCTTTGTATACATATATTACCATTAGTGAACCTGTTTAATTGTTATTGTTGTTGTTTTTGTCTAACGAGAGAATATATACCTTTTGAACTGATATGGTTCGTTCGTGCATTGTATTCTTGTACTTTCTTCTGATTGGCTGAAAGAATGAATCTCATTACCTATATAGGCTTTTACGCATACGATTTCCTTCAGTAGGACATTTTTTGCTGTGCGGTACGATGTCATCTCCCCACATCTCTAGATCTGTTGTTGATATCTTCACAAGGAGCTTCGTTATTCCCAACGATGTGTCGTTTATATTTAATCGTCAACCAGATGGATACCGATACATTGCTTGTATTCCTGCCAGAGGTTCAAATGATAGACCTTTATTCGTTTGTGCTGATGGAATTCCTCAAGATTATCGACAGCGTTGAAGCTTGGGTAAAGAATGAGTATGTGTCATCTGAGACAGCACCTCCTACTGAAATCAGAGGTGACAGCTTGAGAGGCTATAATAGAATAGAAGTTGCTTTCACTGCGTCTGATAATGTTAAAAGTATTGATGTACGCAACTATTGGAAACCCAATGATGCTGTCACATTCATGCGTACGTGTATAGGTTTCATTGTTCAGTCATCTGAAAATATAACGGCATTGCTTAAAATAAAAAACGAATTAACATCGCACCTTAACGATGTTGACATACTTGAGGACTTAATACGTATAGCACATGGTGTAATCTATGATATTTACACCGAAACATGCGGTTTCCCCTATAATGCAGTATACAGGAATGCGTTAATAACTATCAGCTTGGATGAGTTTACTTCTCTCTTGTATGAGAGAATGAGTGCTGCTGAATCAAAATATGCCGAAAAATGGTTTAGTGCAGCTGAAGGCATTTATACTTACATCCTTTCAAAGGATGTTGAATCTTTAGAGAGATATATAGAACGTACCCAACTTGAATCCTATGTTCGCTGATCAGATGAATTAATATATTTAAAATAAACTTATATTTTTATGTATTTATATGTTTTTATGTATTTATATAACGCTCTTTTCAATGAAAATTATATGTTATAAAATATGAAAACTTGTTTTACTTCCCTCGTATGTTCGCTTTATTGGCTAAGTTGTTAATGATAACTGTTTATTCGTCTGGTTGTTGTGTGTTAAGTCTGTTATGCTCATAGTTTAGCTTTACAGAGAGTAAAAACTTTACTTTGTCCGCCCTTACCCATTAGGTATTATGATGGTTAGGTAAGGTTATGCTAAATTTTTTGTTAAATATTACTATGTTAATGTAAAATTAACATTGTCATGTTGGAGATATGGTTGACAAAGTATGAATAAGTTGCGCTTTGTTAGTTACTTTTACTGATGATAAGTGTGGATCTTTGTTGATGTTAACCATTTATTCTTGCTTAAGATGTGTCAGGTTTGTTGTTGTATATTATATTCTTAGTTCATGTTACATCATGTTAGCTCTATTAATAGGAAAACTTTGTTACGTTAGCATACTTTCGCCGGTCTATATGATAATTACACAAGGTTATAGTAAATTTTAGTTAAATATTACCATGTTAGTGTAAATTAACATTGTTATGTTAGAGATATGCTTGACCAAGTGTGAATAAGTTACGTTTTTGGTTGCTATGTTAGTTACTTCACTGCTGTTAAGTGTGGATCTTTGTTAATGGTGACTGCTTATTCATGTTTAAGATGAGTTAAGTTTGTCGTTGTACATTATTTTCTTAGTTCAGATGATGCTAAGTAAGCTTTATTAATGTGAACTTTGTTACGTCAGCATATATTGTTTGATCTTTGTATAAAGAACTTGATTTTATGTTATGTTTATCCAAAATGATACTCGAAATGTGACTTTAATCAATAGATCAATAGATCACAGATGATCAGGAGGGTGGCTGGATGGGGGCTGGATGGTGGTTTGATTTAGTGATTTACTGCTTTAGGGTATGTAAAACGTTACAATTTTAGTAAAAAATATGACCTTAATCAATAGATCACAGATGGTTAGGAGGGTGGCTGGATGGGGGTTGAATAGTGGTTTGATTTAGTGATTTACTGCTTTGGGACATGTAAAACGTAGAATTTATGGTTCTGAAACCATTATTTTCAAAATCTACAGACTCGATAACATATATAAGGACACCAATATTGCTTCATTACACAAATATTTAATAACTCAGCACCGCTTCGGAGCCAACACCGGTGC
>JABUQX010009095.1:0-5000 GCA_015478945.1 Trachelipus rathkii
ATTACCCCTTCAGTTAGGTTAGGTTAGGTTAGGTTAGATTAGGTTAGGTTAGGTTAAATTAGGTTTAGGTTAGGTTAGGTTAAGTTTGTTGTTGGATTTGTTAGAGAAACTGTAAATAACCAGATTTTAAGTTAGTTTGGGACTAGCTTCCTTCTTCTGAGGCTGAACTATTATCTCGAATCCAAATATTATATTTACTAGAACGATTCGCACAGGGACGAGTGCTATAGTCCTCCAACTTATTTATTCCTACCATAATTATAACCTTTAAATATATTATTTCTGGTCCCCCTGAGTTTAAAACTAAGGAGCATGGTTCTGAAGGTATCCCTCCTGTGATCTTGAGATCTTGCCTTTCTGAGCTTTCACCCTTCCTTGGTAAACTGCTTCGTATCTTCAACTTCAAATTTCCATCCTGCCAAAAGATTACCCTCATTCAGTCTGTGTAGAAGAAGGGGGACCCATTTAATCTCAATTCTCGTCATGTCGTCTGCCCAGCGCTGACTGCGTTCCAACGTTTTCCAGATCATGGCCAGAAGATTTAGGAAACTCTTAAATCTTCTATTCTTATCTCAGATCAGCTCTATTGGTGATCTTCTTTCCCCCCCTCTCTCTCTCTCTCTCTCTCTCTCTCTCTCTCTCTGGGATTAGTCAACCTCTAAAGAAGAAGAATTTCTTTATTAAATTATAAGTGAAACTTTTTCGAAATTTTAATATTTAAGATTTTAAATTCGTTTTCGAAGCTAAGCTTTAATTTATGACCATCCTTTTTTGGTATTTATCCTTCTCTCTATAACCTTCTTCTGACTTCTTTTTCGCCCTCTTTATAGCAGCTGTTGTAGCCGCCCACCGTTCATCTTTTAAATCTGTCAATGGTGGTGTTCCTCAGGGTAATGATGTTCTATCTTTGACTTCCTTTATTCACTCTTTTGCAGACCACTTCACTATACATTACTCCTTTCAATTTGAAAGACAATTCACTCAACAGCAAATTGAAAGTTGACCTCGGAAGATATGACCTCTGGATATGACCTCTGATAAGGTGCTAGTACTAGGTTACGTTTGGCAACCCTGCAATTCGGTCGGTATTTTCAGTTTTCACACAACCAATAAAACATCGAAAACTCAAAGCCCAAATCTTCTTCTAGAAGCTCTTGAAATTATTGGTATTTCTCTTTCTCGGGATCCTTCTTGAAAAGATCACATTATCTCTCTCACTAAATAACTTCTAAGAGGTTGGGTGTTTCAAAGAGGGCTTCAGACCTCTCAAATCAGTGCTTTCCCTATATAGGAATCCTTGTATGGTATATCACGCATGTTGGGCAGTTGAACCATGCTGCTCACCTTGTTAAGTTGGAGTGGCGAGTTTTCGACTTGTCGACTCTCTCTCTCTCTCTCTCTCTCTCTCTCTCTCTCTCTCTCTCTCTACTTGAGAGAGAGAGAGAGAGAGAGTTGCTCTCACTAACTCTCTTCAACTTCTTACTACAACAATGGACACTGCTCTTCTGAAATCTCCACTGAGTCTCCAGTCAGATACCTTTTCCTTCAAGGGGAGTTTGCGCTACTCGTCTTTCTACACAGTCTCATCCAATTTCTGTCCAGTTTCCTGACTTTAGACATAACAGCTATGCTCATTCTTACATGTACTCTACTGGTAAAATCTGGAACACTTCAATTTCCCCACTTCCTTCTACTTGCACACTTTCATACAAATTGTATAGACATGCCAGCCATTAATTTGGTTAACGAATCGGAGTTTTTTGCCAAACTGGTGGAATTTTTGAAAAAAAAAAAAAAAAAAAAAAAAAAACAATGCAGCATAGGAAAATCTTTGTTATTATTATACACTATTTTAATGTTCCTTAACACGTTCATACATGCACCCCTGCTATGAATTGCGACTTGGCAACCTACGAAAAATATGACTTGGCAACCTATTAATTACGGCTTGGCAACCTAATCAGGTGACGTAAGACATCTTATGAAGGTCTTTCCATGCACGAACAAGAGCTTTCTGGAATTGTCACGCAATTTAATTAAGTTACAAGATTTTTTTCACTAATAATTAGCTATAATTTATTTACACAATTATATAATAATAATTAATATATATATATATATATATATATATATATATATATATATATATATATAATATTATATATATTATATATAAATATATTATATATATCTAATATATATATATATATATATATATATATATATATATTATATTATATATATATTATATATATATATATATATATATATTTATATATATATATATATATATAATATATATATATATATATATATATATATATATATATATATAATATATATATATATATATATATATTATATATATATATATATATATATATTGCGTATATATTTTTTATTTATTTATTTTGCTTACACTTTTTTCCCGCTTGAGCGGGGTAGTGGTACGTACAGCCTCCTCATTCACACTTTCCCTCATCTCGCCCCCACCCACCTCCTCCACCCCGCTCTATCTCTCGCCAACACCCTACCCTCTTCCCCTCATCCCCCTCCTCCAGCATCTCCTTTATTCCATCCATCCACCTCCTTCTTGGTCTCCCCCTTCCTCTCCTTCCTATCCCCTCCGCCTCCCAAACTCTCCTAACCACTCTCTGTTCCTCCATTCTCACTAGATGCCCATACCATCTTAACATTCCCCTCTTCCCACCAAACCATTCCTCCAATCACATCTCTCCCTCACCACCCTATTCCTAATCCTCTCCCTTCTGCTAACACAAACCGCTCTCAACCCCTTCATCTCAAATACTTCCAACTTCTTCCTAGCCCTGGCATTCAACCCCCACGTTTCACACCCATACAACACCGCTGGTACACAGATTTTTTCAAACATACTTATCTTAACTTTCTGTGATAAATCCCCCCCTTTCCATAATTCTCTCAGACCGCTCAAAGCTCTCATTCCTTCTCCTACTCTATGTTCTATCTCCTCCTTCATCCCTCCCCCAGTACCAAACCAAACCCTAATATCTAAAAATCCTTTAACTTCTTCCAATACTACACCCCCTACTCTAACCCCTCCCCCTCCTCTCTTTCCTCCTCCTCAAACACTAACACTTTACTCTTACCTGGATTTATTTTAAGCCCCTTTTGTCCACACATTCTCTCAAACTCCCTCACCAAATACCTCAACCCTTCCACGTTCTTCGCCACTAGGGCAGTATCGTCCGCAAACAGTATCATGTTCACTTCCCTTCTATCATTCCCATTCATCAATTCCACCCCTCTCCCCTCCCTCACCATTCCTCTGCAAACACTCTCCATAAACAAATTGAATAGCCACGGCGACATTACACACCCCTGCCTCAATCCTCTCACCACCCCAAACATCTCACTCTCCCCACCTAACACTCTCACACACATTCTACTATTCCTATAAAAGGCCCTAATACCTTTACCTAATTTACCCCCCACTCCATTTTCCTCCAACACCCTCCACAATTCACCCCTCTTCACTCTATCATATGCTTTCTCTAAGTCTAAAAAACACCCATACACTTTCCCTTTCCTCTCTATACTTTTCTCCACAAGCATCTTAAGTGTAAACACTTGGTCCACACACCCTCTTCCCTCCCTAAATCCTCCTTGTTCTTCCCCCATTCTCCCCTCCGTTAAACCTCTCACTCTCTCAATCAGTATTCTCCCATACACTTTCCCTACCACACTTAAAAGACATATACCTCTATAATTCCCACATTCCATCCTATCCCCTTTCCCCTTATACAGGGGAACCAAACAACCATCCTCCCAATCCTGTGGTACCTCACCACTCCTCCAACATATATTATATAACCTATACAGCCATTCCTCCACCCCTATACCTCCCTTCTGTAACATTTTCATTCTCACACCATCCAGGCCTGCGGACTTCCTTTTTTTTTCCTTTATTCAAGGCCCTAATAATTCCTCCATTTGTATTTTCAATTCCATCCCCTCCCTCTCCATATTCCCTCCCCATCTCAACGCTCTTGCAAATCTTCTCTCCCCTCCCCCACCACTTCATTCATAATCCACAAAATACTCCCCCATTTCCTCACACCCCTATCCTCTCCTCCTATCCACTCCCCATCTCCTCCCTTATCCTCTCCCCAACCCCTCCTTCTTCTTCCTTTTTTATATTAACTTCTTTCCAGACACTTGCCCCCGATTCAAAAATTTTTTCTGTCACTTTTCTACACCATTCATCTTTTGCTCTTCTCTTCGCCCTCTCCACCACCCTCTTTGCTTCCACTCTAACCCTTCTATAATCCTCCCAGCTTTCCTCTCTCCTACTTCCTATCCCAACCATTTCACATAGGCCTCCTTTTTCTTTTTCACCACCTCCTTCACCTCCTCATTCCACCATTCACTCCCTTTCCTTCTGCTTGCACCCACCCTTTTTACTCCACATACCCTTCTTGCCTCTTCACATACTGCCTCTTTAAATCTCCTCCACTCCCCCTCCACCTCCCAATTCCCGGTCCCTCACGTCTCTCCACTCATCCTCCATACTCTCCTGAACTCCCTTACAAATTTGTCTCCCAATTTTTCCACTTTTATCAACTCTACTCTCACTCTTTTCTCCCTTTCCCTACCATCACCGTCTCTCCCACCCTTTATCCTAGCAACCACCAAATAGTGATCCGATATCCCCCTCCCGCCCCTCTAAATACATTTACATCTAGTAATCTGCCTCTATCCTTACCATTTACACACACATAAATCCAGTTACCGCCTCCCCCCCCGCTTTATCTCACTCTTCCCATGTATACTTAATGGTTTCACTTTTTTTGAAGCCAAAGTATTCCCCACTATCAATTCCTTCTTTTTCAAACACACAACTCTAACAGAACCTGTTCTCCATTAACATTCCTCTCCCCTACCCCAAATGGTCCTAATTCTTCCCACCCCCTCCCTTCCTACTCCTGCATTCAAATCTCCCAATAACAAATTTTATCATT
>JABUQX010009096.1:0-7500 GCA_015478945.1 Trachelipus rathkii
CCGAGAGAGATCATCGCTATAATACGATTGTTAAATGAATATGTTCCTCATCAGCTTCGTACCTGTTCGTTCTGCATGCAACGTTAGTTACTTTCTTGTTGTTAAGTATGGAACTTTGTTAATGTTGACTGCTTATTCGTGCTATTAAAGGTATGTTAGGTCTAATCGTTGTACTATTATATGTCGTTAGTTCAGTTTGGATGTGCTATGTTTTTGCTTATTTATTGATGTGAAAACTTTGTTACGTTAGGAATTTTCATTGATCAGTATGATAATTACTACAAGATTGTGAAATAAATTTTGTTAATGTTACGTATTTAATGTAAAATATCATGATATTGTTAGAAAAAGTGTAAGTAAGTTACGTTGTATGTCATGTTAGTTACTTTACTGTTGTTAAGTATGGGAACTTTGTTAATGTTAACTGTTTATTCATGCTTAAGACGTGTTAGGTTTGTGAGTGTACGTTATATTCGTAGTTCAGATGATGCTATGTTTGCTTTATTTATGTGAAAACTTTGTTACGTTAGCATATATTCATTGACGATATGATAATTAGTCAATGTTTGACAGAGAATTTTGTTAATGTCTAAGTTTATGAAAATATCAGTGATATGTTAAAAAAAGTGTAAGTAGATTACGTTCTGCCCTCAAAGGTTAGTTACTTACTGTTGTTACAGTATGGACTTTGTTAATGTTAACTTTATATTCATGCTTAAGATGTGTTAGGTTTGTGAGTGTCGTTATATCGTAGTTTCAGGTGATGCTGAATGTTTGCTTTATGATGTGGAAAACTTTGTTACGTTAGCAATATATTCATTGATCAGTATGATAATTACACAGAATTGATGATAAATTTTTTTTAAATTTACTAATATTATGTAAAAATTCAGTGATATGTTAGAAAAAAGTGTAAGTAGGTTACGTTTCTGCGCTCAATGTTAGTTACTTACTGTTGTTTAATTAAATGGAACTTTGGTTAATGTTAATGTTTTATTCATGCTTAAAATGTGTTAGGTTCGCGAGTGTACGTTATATTCGTAGTTCAGGTGATGCTATGTTTGCTTTATTGATGTGAAAACTTTGTTACGTTAGCATATATTCATTGATCTGTATGTAATTAGACAAGGTTATGTAAATATTTTGTTAATAATTACATGTTAACTGTAAAAAATATCCGGATTGGATAAGGAAAAGGGGAGGGGTGGGTGGTTTGATTTACTGATTTACAGGTTTAGGGTATGTAAAAACACAAATTTCTTAAGTTATAAATATGAAATGCGTAAAAATTTTAGTAAAACAAACTGTTAAAGCATATAAAAACCAAGAAATATAAATACAAAGTTTTGTGTTATGTTATACAAAATATGACATGAATCAATAGATCATAGATGGGAAGAGTCGTGAGGCTGGGGAGGCTCTGTAGGCTCTGGAGGCTCAGGAAGCTCTGGAGAGTGTTTGATTTATATAACGTAAATTTTTTAAGTTATAAACTTAAAAAGAATAAAATATGTTTAATTTTTTAATTTTTTTTAAAAAATTTAAAAAAAATTTTAAATTTTTAAAAAAATTTTTAAAATTTTTTTAAATTTTTTTTTAATTTTTTTAAAAAGTTTTTTAATTTATTTTTTTTTATTAATTTTTTTTTATATTTTTTTTTTTATTTTTAAAAAAATTTTTTTTTTAATTTTTTTTAATTTTTTTTTCTTTTCTGTATCGAGGATGCATCATAAGAAAGATGTGTACCATGTTTCATCGTTCTATTCAATATTTCAGATTTGGTGGAGGAATCCCCTCTAAGGTGTTCTAGACACCCTATAATGGACTTAATAACCATCATATTCGAATTCTACGACCTCGATAACCTATATAAACACACCAATATTGTTGTTATACGAATGTTTATTAACTAGGCACCACACCGGCTCCAGCACCGGAGCCGGTAATGACCCGACTCCTCTGTCTCTGAATCCTTCTCAGACTCCTCCTCCTTCCTCATTCTTCTTCATTCCTCCTTTCCTCCTCCTTCCTTTCCTTCTTTTCTTTTTCCTCTGTTTTGCATTCCATTCATTTCTTCTTCTTTTTTTCAAATGGTGACCCCCCTCCGGGGGGTCCTTGGACTCCGAAACCGAATCCAACTCCAACTCCGTCTCCGACTCCGACTCCGAATTATTTCTCCAAGTTTCAGTCATCTACGGTTATTTTAATTTTTTAGGGGTGTGGGGTCCCCCCTTCGTGGGACCCCCAGGGGTACGTAATCTCGTCTCCGACGAGATTACGTCATCATATAGCTCACATCCAAATTTCACTCGATACGGTTAAGCCTAACATGGTTTCAAGGACGAATTTGACCTTGGTGCTAAAGGGGCAGCACCCACTTAGGGGTGACCTACGGTCACCAAAACTCGCGTGGGATCAGTTTAACACCTACATAGAACATATACCAAGTTTGAAAGCGATACCTCTATTCCTTCCCTG
Organism: Trachelipus rathkii; assembly: GCA_015478945.1. Taxonomy (NCBI): domain Eukaryota; kingdom Metazoa; phylum Arthropoda; class Malacostraca; order Isopoda; family Trachelipodidae; genus Trachelipus; species Trachelipus rathkii. The sequence continues at coordinate 2,479 of JABUQX010009096.1, forward strand.
CGAAAGACGTGGTCGCTCAACTCTTAGACTTACTACAACGATTAATCGAATGTTAATTATAGTAACTATTTTCTTTCGATTATATTTTTCAATGTAAAAAGCCAACCAGAGCACGTAGAAAGACGATTTAAACATCGATATAGGGGTAATCGATCACGATAAATCGATTGGAACCATCAAAAATGATCTACCGATCATTTAAAACCGGCTAGGAACCAAAAAAAACCTTTGGGGGGGCTCCGCCCCCTTTTGGGGGTAAAACCCTGGAGTTCAGGCCAAACCTCTTTTTTTTTTTAAAAAAATCGGTTTTTTCCCCTCCCCCCCCCCCCTTCCCAGACCTAAAATTCGGTGTCTCACCGACCTTGAAAACCCTAACCTTGACACGTCAAGCTTGAAAAACCGGATGTTGCAAAATGTTGCCTTGCAACATGTGCAACTTCCGGTTGCAACATTTTTAGCGGTAGTTGTGCACCCTATACTACTTGCAAAAACAGAGGTCGAAGGAGGAATGAAGAAGGATGAAGGAAGAATAAGGAGGGAAAGAATGGAGAAGGAGTCTGACTCAGAGGAGTAGGAGTTGACAACCGTGACACCGGTGCTGGCTCACGGTGCGGTGCCGCGGTAGTTATATAAATAATTTTGTGTAATGATACAATATTGGTGTCTTTATATATGTTATTGGATCTGTAGATTTCGAAAATAATGGTTTCAGAACCATCAAGAAAAATAAAAATAAAAAATAAATAAATAAATAAATAAATTAAATTTCTTATGTTTTTTGTTTATAACTTACAAATTTACGTTTTCACATACCCTAAAGCAATAAATCAGTAAATCAAACTACTCTCCTCAGTCCTTCTGTGATCTATTGTTCTATTGATCTATTGATTCAAGTCATATTTTTTAGTAAAATTGTCATGTTTTACATACCCTAAAGCAGTAAATCAGTAAATCAGTAAATCAAACAACCCCCTCACCCCTTCTGTGATCTATTGATCTATTGATCTATTTGAATCTATATGAGTCTATTGATTCAAGTCAGTGATTTTTTTAGTAAAAATTGTCATGTTTTACATACCCTTAAATGAGTTAAATCAGTAAATCAGTAATGAAACCACCACCCAAGCCCAACGCCACCCTTCCATGATCTATTGTCTATTGATCTATTGATTCAAGTCAAATTTTTTTACTAAAAATTTTGTAACGTTTTACATACCCTAAAGCAGTAAAATCAGTAATTCAAACCATCAACTCCAACTACCATCCCTCCACCCTCCTGTCCATCCTGATCTATTGATCTAGTTGATTTCGAAGTCACTAATTCTGGAGGTAATCATTTTGTGGAGTTAAACATAACGATTAAAACAAATTCTTTATACACGGATATTGATCAACGAAAATATGCTAACGTAACGGATGATGTTTGTTCAACAGTGTTATGGTACAAGCTTACTCTTTAGGCGTCATCTGAACTGTAGCTGAATGATTAATACACAGGAGCGACAAAACCTGACACGCCGTTTAAACATAATAAACCTTAAGCGGTAAATCAATAGGTGTCCACACTGTAACAACAGTAAAGTAACTATAATTGCATACAGATAACCTATTCATACTTTTCCAAAGCATATCTCTAACATACAATGTTAATTTGGATATTAACGATGGCACATATTTATACTAAAATTTATCAACAAACATTGGTTTAATTATCAATAGCGAATCAACGAATATACTCAAACGTAATAAAGTTTCCACATCAATAAAAGCTAACATAGGCATAACATGAGCTAAGAAAATAATGTACAATGGCAAACCTAACACACAACTTACATACGAAATAAACTGTTATTAACAAAGTTCACACTTAACACCATGTAAAGTAACTAACATTGCTAATGCAAAGCGTAACCTATTCTCCTTTTCAAAGCATATCTCTAACATAATTTTAATTTTTACACTGAAACAGTAACATTTAGCAAAAAATGTATCATAACCTTGTTCCGATTATCATACTGACTCAACAGAAATATACCTAACGTAATAAGAGTTTCCACATCAATAAAGCTAACATAGCGTAACATGAACAAAGAAATAGAATGTACAACGACAGACCTAACACAACTTTAACACACGAATAAACTGTTAACATTAACAAGGTCCCACAATTAACACCAGTAAAGTAACTAACATTGCATGCAAAACGTAACCTGTTCACACACGTTTTTTCAAGCATATCTCTAACATATTAACGTTAATTCTACAAAAGACACAGTAACATTTAGCAAAAAATGTCAGTTCATTAACCTCGTCCGATTATCAATACAGACCAACGACTGATAATGCTAACGTAACAAAAGTTTTTTACATTATAATAGTAATTATTTAACAAAAATTTATCATAACCTTACCTAAATATCATAATCCCTCAGCAAATAGTTGCAAACATAACAAAGTTTTGTCCAAAACATAACATAAAAATACAAATTCTTTACCAAACAATAACATAAAAATAATTCTTTGAATAAAATATCATAGTAAAAGTGTAATGTTTATCTGATTTAAAGGCAGTAAAATCAGTAAATCGTAAATTCAAGACCACCCGTCCCCTCACCCGCCCCTCCCTTACCCCGTCATCCCCATCCATGACCTTTTTGATCTTTCGATCTAATGATCCAGGTCACATATCGAGTACCAAACATAACATACAAATAAGTTCTTTATATACTAACCAACGGATATATGCTAACGTAACATTGTTTTCTCATTTAATAACCTTAGACATAGCATTAGCCCGGTTGGAACTAGAATATAATGCACAATGGACAAAACCTACAACACCTTACGCACGAATAAACCACTAACATTAACAAGCTTCCGCACTTAACAACAGAAAAGTAACTAACATAGCGTACAAAATCGTAACCTATTCACACTTTTTCAAAGCTATCTCTTAACGATATAATGTTAATTTTGAAAACATTTAAACAATATTGATTTAACGTCCATTTCGAGTATCATTTCAGATAAACATAGCACATAAAATTGAGTTCTTTATATTTACGACCCAGCGAATAGATATCCTTGTAACATAACAACGTTTTTCACAATTGATTAAAGACTAACATCAGCAATCAATATGAACTAAGTAAAATAAGTAGCAATGACAGAACTTAGCAGACAACCTTATGCGCTACTAATAAACAGTTACTTAACAAAGTTCCTACACTTAACACCAGTAAAGTAACTGACATTGCATACAAACGTAACCTTTTCATACTTTTTCCAAGCATATCTCCAACATATAAACGTTATTTTTACATTAACGCAGTAATATTTACCAAAAAATTTATCATAACCATGTCTAAATTATCATACAGACCGAAACGAATAACTGTAGACATTAACAAGGGTAAAATTTATCCCCAAACATAACAAAAATAAGTTCATTGAATGAAATGATGATCAGTAGTAAATTGTTCGAATAGTTTTACTGATATTTGTGATGATGTTAGCTCAGTAAATCAGTAAATCAAACCGTCAACCCCTCCCACCCCTCCACCATGACCTTTTGATATATTGATCTATTGATTCATGTCAGTATTCGGAGTATGCATTTTCCCCTAAACAGTAGACACAGGATAAATGAGTTTTTTAATAGGTAAGGGTCTAAACGGCATGCGGAATATAACGTCTAACATGTAATCATATTAAGGTGTTTTACATTAATAAAGCTATACAGGAATTTAGAGTGATTGGTACTGCTTTAAATTCAGTAACATTACACTTTACATGAATATTTATTCAAAGAACTTATTTTTATGTTATGTTTGGATAAACTTGTAATTTTTATGTTATGTTTTTGGATAAAATTTGTTATGTTTTGGCCAATCTATTTGGCTGAGGATTATGAATATTTCAGATAAGGTAATGAATGAAATTTTTGTTAATATTATTATGATAATGGTAAAAAATTTGTTACGTGGTTAGCATATAGTCCGTTTGGTCTGTTATGATAATCGGACGAGGTTATGATACATTGATTTTTTGCTAAATGTTACTGGTGTCTTTGTAAGATTAAACCTGTAATAAAGTTAGTGTGTTGGTACGATTAATCGGAGATCGGCATTCGGAAATCGGGAGGAGTTCGGCTGTTTTTTCAGGAAATCGGAAATCGAAGTCGGAATCGAACAAAAATTGGTACCGATTCTTTGACCGATTCTTTTGTATACAATCTGAAAATAATTTCTATTCGATCTTTATGATATATCAAGCCAAATTTCGAAGTCCCCTGAGTTATATTGATTTTCACCTTTTCACGTATCTCACACAGCATCCAATATAAGTGATTGTCTTCAATGTTATGGAAGAATAATAATGGCCTGCAGGAGTTACACAAGCAGGATTCCAGGCATTACCTTGCTTTTTACACTCTTTGCAACTAGTTCTCAATGATGCCATATTTAAACAAAGAGACGTGAAAAAAATATATCCATATGCAAACAAATCGTAGGTCATTTTAATCACTCGCCTCAAGCTATTGCCAAGCATGAAGAATATCAAACTAGATTTAATTTACCACAGCACAGATTTATTCAGGATATACAAACCAGATGTAATAGCCAGTATCATATGCTCTCAAAAAATTTTGAACAAAAGACAGCTCTCATTTCATATTGCAGTGATCATTCAAAACCTGCATGCTTAGAAACAACGGAAAGTTCTTGAAAATTTGCTAAAAATACTTAAAAATTTTGTTGATTGTACAAATTTCTTGAGCCACAAGGAATCAATGGCATCGGCAATAATCCCAAATATGAAAGTGATTTGCAATTTTTTTTGAAAAGGGTCAGAAAAAAGGACTATTTGAGGGACTTGGGTCTACAGTATCAGCATGGAAAAATTCAGTAAAAAATAGATTCAGCATTTTACTTTACTGATAAGAATCCTGTGCTGCTATTATCTTGATCCACGACATTTAAAACTACATCCCTTAAGATGAATAGACAATGAAAAAAGTTG
>JABUQX010009096.1:10000-15000 GCA_015478945.1 Trachelipus rathkii
GGGGTTGTTTGATTTACTGATTTACTGATTTACTGTTTTAGGGTATGTAAAACATGACAATTTTACTAAAAAATATGACTTGAATCAATAGATCAATAGATCAATAGATCAATAGATCACGAGATGGGCTGGGAGTAGTTTGATTTACAGATTTACTGATTTACTGCTTTAGGGTATGTAAAAACGTAAAGTTGTAAGTTATGAACAAAAAGAATAAGAAATTTTATTTATTTATTTATTTATTTATTTATTTATTTATTTATTTATTTATTTTTTATTTAATTTTTATTTTTATTTTTCTGAAATTTATTATTTCGAAATCTAACAGATTCCCTTAACAATTAAGACACAACCAATATTGTATCATTACCACAAATATTTAATAACTCGGCACCGCACCGAGCCAGCACACCGGTGCAGGTGTCAACTCCTACTCCTCTGAGTCAGACTCCTTCTCCATTCTTTCCCTTCTTATTCTTTCCTTCTTTATTCCTCCTTCGACCTCTGTGCTTTTTTTTCAGTCAGGACCCCCCTCAATGGGGGTCCTAGACACCCTATACGGACTTATAACCCTCATATTCGAGCTCTACGGCTTCGATAACCTATATAAGCACACTAATATTGTTTGTTATACGAAAATGTTTTATTAACTCGGGGCACCGCCTTGGCCTGCAGCGACGGTGCCGGAGACAACTCTTTCAGATCCAAATACCAACTCTTTCTAGAAATTCAACTCTTGAACTCTCATCAAATGAGCCTTCTACGAACACTTTGATTTTTAAGGGGGTGGGAGTCCCCCTTCGGGGAACCCAGGGGGACGTAACCTCGTCATGACGAGGTTACCTCATCATCTAACCCCCTCCAAATTTTAGCCCGATATGACAATTCTTACCCATGTAGATATATATCGGACCCATAAGAACTGAGCCTGAGCGCTGACCGGAGCCGAGCGAGCCGGAGCCAGAGCCCCCCCGGGAAAAGCCCCCCCCCTAAAAAATCAAGTCCTTCAAGAATCGATCAGGCTCCTCTCGGTTATTTCACCTAATATATATATATATATACTATATATACTATAATATATATATATATTATAAATTATATATATATATAATAATATTATATATATATTATATAATATATATATAGCCTAAAAAATCGAGTCCTTCAAGAATCGATAGGCTCCTCTCGGTTATTTCACCTATATATATATATATATATATATATATTATATAATACTATATTATAATATATAGTGTATATTATATATATATATATATATATATAGTATAGTATAGTATATATTTATATATAATATATATATATATAATGATTTTGTAGTATATATATATATGATATATAGGAGAAGAGAGAGAGAAGCTTGGATTGAGCTAAAATATGTAAATTCCTATAATCAGTTAATCGAGAACGCGCGACCAGCATACAGTTAACCGTGAGCGAAACAAGTCGCTTCATTTAAAAGTAAACCGCAGTGATCAGTAGTCGAACGTTTGCCCCTGACTCAATGTTATTGAATGTAAACGTATTATGGTTTTGATCACGCGCATGTATAATATAATAATAATAATAATAATAATAATAATATATAATAATAATAATAATAATAATAATAATAATAATAATAATAATAATAATAATAATAATATATAATAATAATAAAAACAAAAACAAACACATCAACCGCAGGGACGGACTTAATGCTGATCAAACAATGAATCACTTTCCTGAACCTGGATCCGGATCGGACCCGGAACCGGAGGCGGCTCGTTACCGCAGCGCCGGCGGGCGCTCACAAGCGCTCCTGTGGTGAAAACTGGTATCTACAACCGACGGAATGCTGTAAAACTGCGGGATGCTCTGCATCTGTTGCAGTACAAAACCCCCGGCAAACAAGCAAAAGCTGCGTCGGAAATAAATACCAAATAAGGAAATAAACATATAAATGAAAATAAATTAAAATAAATAATATAATAATAATAATAATAAAATATAATAATAATAAATAATAATAATCATAATAAAATAATATAATAATGAAAATAATAATAATAATATAATAATAAAATAAAATGATATTAAATAATATAATAATATAATAATAATAATAATATAAAAATAATAATAATAATAATAATAATAATAATATAATAATAATATAATAATTAAATAAAAATAATAATAATAAATACATAATAATAATAAAAAAAATAATAAAATATAAAAATAAAATAAAATAATAATAATAAATAAATAAAAATAAAAAATAAATTAAAAATAATAATAATAACAAATAAAAATAAAAATAATTACGAAATAACATAACAAATCCATTACGTTATCTCAAAACACGTGTTCTTATCAATTATCACTGATAAGAACACTAAGCGCATTTGGCATTCCTTAGGTGGAACCTCTCAACTGTTAAGCCCACTACTTATATAATAATATATATATATATATATATAATATATATATATATATAATATTATATAGGTATATATAACATTTAGATACTATCTATTTACCTATCTATTTATCATCTATATATATATATAATAATATATTAATATATATATATATATATATATATATATTTGGGAGTATGCAGGGGGAATGGGGGGCACTTGCCCCCCTAAATCTTGGCGAAATAAAAAACTGAACCTTATATGTTTGCCAGACGACGTTTTTAAGGGTTTATTAGTAGAAAAACTGAAAAAGATACATCAATCGATAGATACTGAAGGAGTAATTACTAATTACTATCGTATTATAAACATACATTTTTTTAATAGTTTTAATGTGTTTTCATTTTCATATTGTCTTGTATATATATAAAACATACCTATTTTAAATAATTTAATGACAAGGGTGTGCTTGACAATTCTTTATTAATTATATTTTCTTTGTTGTAGTGGCTGAGGGGTTATTTTATTTCTCTTTTTGTCTTAAGATCGATCATAGCACTAAACGTTTGCTCGCATAAATATGTTGACCCAAATATAAGCAAGGAATTATTTGCAGTTTGTGCTAATTTAGGATATTCATTTTTCAATCCATACCACTAATTTGACAAAGCTGTTTCATGGCAAGCACTTCTTAAATTTGTATCTTCCTTAATTTTAATCATCTGTTCTTGGAATGTAATATGAAGATGTCTGAGTTCGTTGTTCTTACTGAATGGATATAAGACCCAATCAAGGTCGTCACTTGGAAGGTTATTAAAATTTTTAATAAACCTTTTCTCAAATATAGTCAGGTGTGTGATAATGTGTCCTTTTCCTGACACTTTTATTTATTTTCTACATTTAAAACAGGAAAGATTTCCAAATTTTCGACTTTGATATTTTCTTTTCACAACAAAAATTACTAAAATATAAAATTTAAGGTTGTCGTACACCCCCTGGTATTTCGAAATACACCCCAGTTTGAAAACTACTGATATAGACTAATTAGAGGCTCGCGCCACACCCAAAATTCTTTTTGTTTTCGTAGTATCGATATCGGTGGCAACGTCGTTTCAAAAATTCTTTAATTTTCAAAAATAATAATAATAAATATGGTGTATAATATTTTTTAGAATTCATAATTTACCATTCATAAATTATTTTATATAGCTGCAATATATTTTAAAACTTTAATAATTTTATAAAGATTTAAATATTCATTTAATAAGTCATTAACTATTATATATATCTATATATATATAAGTATATATATATTATATATATATAATATATATATTATCTATATAATTTATATATTATATATATTAATATATAATAAAAATATATAAATATATATATATATAAATTATATATATATAATATTATATATATATATATATATAGGTGAATGTTGGGTTAAAACCACAAAATCTCAAGAAATATTTGTTACGCTTTTTTGATACTTTAATTAAATTTTACCAGTTTTATATATATATATATATATTATATTAATATATATATATATATATAATAATATATTATATATATATATATATATTTATATACATATTTCATATCTTTATTTAAATTATTTATAGGCTTATTTCTAAGATATATATATATATATATATATATATATATATATTATATAATATATATATATATATATATATATATATATATATATATATATATATATTAATTATTATATATATATATAAATTATAAATAATAAAAGGCATATTTCTAGACCTAACCTGAACCTAAACCTAACCTAACCTAACCTACCTAAACCTAACCGTAACCTAACCTAACTTAACCTACCTAACCTAACCTAACTTAACCTAAATTAAATTTTCATTATTATACCAGTTTTTGTGTAATCAGGAAACTTAGGAGGTTATGGAACTACGCTAAGCCTTGTGAAGGTTGGTTGATATATCCTCAATAGTTACAGTACTAGTATCGAACAAATAGCCATATATATATAATATATATAATATATAAATATATATATATATATATATATTATATATATATATATATATATATATATATATTATATATTAGGGCCTTCTTTGGAATTGGCCCGGTAATCGATATTGATTATTTTTTACAATATCGAAATTGATTATTTTTCATAATATCGATTATTTTTGTTTTTCCTTCTTTGGAATTGGCCCGTTAATCGATATTGCTTATTTTTTATAATATCAACATTGACTATTTTTCATAATATCGATTATTTTTATTTTTAGTGATAAATTTAAATATTTTCACTTTTTAATATCATTACAAACTAAGAATATTAAACCTTTCTCAAATAATTCAGTAATCGATTCGAAATGCATATTGAGCTGTTCTTTACAAAATGTGTTTGTTGATAAATTTTTAAATCAACAAAATATGAAATATATGAGTTTTAAAAGCTAGGTTATTAGATTCTAACCATGTGTCCTTTCGCAAGCGTATTTCTTGTTCACAATTCTTTAAATGATATCTCCATCTATCCTTATTAGTAATTAACAAAAGTTTCTT
>JABUQX010009097.1:0-2500 GCA_015478945.1 Trachelipus rathkii
GGAAGAGGATAAATATATATATATATATATAATATATCAGACTACTGTAGTATATTATTTATATATATATATATTATATATTTATAATATAATATATATTATATATATCTACTATATATATATAGCTATATATTATATTATTATATATATATATATATATTTATATAATTATATTATTTGTATATTATATTAATTATATATATATATAATTATATATTATTATATATTATATATATTATTCTTTCTTAGCTTAAGGATGTAGTTTTCGACATCTCTCGCAGGGTTTTCTTTTAATACCACAATCACTAACAGGCCAACACAAATATAAAAACCCTATAATAACAAAAGAAAATAATTTTCTCTTTGCATCTGGCACCGAAAGTTAAGCCTGTAGGAGGTGACTGGCTCGGTTCGCTAAAAACATTTGATCAGTTGGCGAGGGAAAGGTTGCTTCATGTTAATACTATTTGAATATTTTACTTGGTGGAAAATAGGAGGTATCTTTCTTGACTATAATAATTATAGTTCAGTGATAATTGATACATTGCATACATATATTATATCTATTTATATATATTTATTATTATTATATTATATTATTTTATATATATATATTATTATTATTATAAATATATATCCTCTTAATTATGATTCTATAACTTGTATCCAAGGCTCTACTATAATTTTCCTTTTTTCTCTTATTAGCTGATAAAACATGCAAAAGTTTGTTGTAACTTCTTCCAAATGAGCCTGAGCTCTGGTTAACTTGCTGCATATAATAATAGATAATAAATTAATAATAATAATAATATAATAATAATAATAATTATATAATAATAATAATAATTAATAATAATAATTATAATAAATAATAATAATCGAATAATAATATAATAATAATTATTAATAATAATAATAATAGTATAATATAATTAATATAATATATAATATAATAATAATAATATAATAATAATAATAAATAATATAATAATAAATAAATATAATAATACTAAATAATAATAATATGAAAGTATAATATAATAATATATAATAATAATAAATATAATAATAAATATAATAATAATATAATATAATAATAATAATATATAATAATAATTATAAATAACAATAAATAATATCATCGAAATATATTTATATTATATATTATATATATATATATATATATAGTTATATATGTATACTATATATATATATATATATATATATTATATATATATATATATTATAGTATATATATATAGCGTATATTATATATATATATATATTATATTTAATACGTTAAATAAATAAATCAGTAAATCGAAAAAAAAGATACGTGAAAGTAAGATTAAAAACACCATCCAAGCTTCGACACCCTTCGACCAACGTGGGGGTGGGGGTGGGGTGGGGGTGCTTATATTAAAGGAAAATGTAAAAGACGAAAAAGGGATTATCTAACATAAAACCTGACAACTTTAGTCTGTTCAATAAGATCCTAATGTGTTCTTTTAAGCTTTGTGTAGCAATTTTCATTTATTAATAAATTATTTAAGAAATTTAAAGTTTTATTTCTCCTGTTGATTTTTTTTATATATATATTTTTGATAAAAATGATTCAAAGAATTTTCTATTTTCTACATTATTGCAGGATAGAGTTATTTTTTGTATTATTATGTTGGTTGATACATACGAGTAGGTCATCAAATATTTTATCCTATAAGTCACTCTTTAGCGACTCTTCTTGCAATCTAGCGCCATACAATTTTGTGTTGCATCCTTTACTATTTAATTGATACTTCGACATCTTTTTTTTTATTCTTTAGAGTGCTAGAGAATAAGTGTACTAACGACACTGAGTTTGATATAATTTTTTTCTTTAATTCAGGTTCGGTAGGAAACCATTATTTATTCTTTATTATTTTTTTTGGAAAGATCTCACCCACCGAGTTCACTTTTCCTTGTTTTTTTATACACCATCGGTATAAATGACTGAAGGAGTTTTTAACAAATTTCATATCATTATTTTATCAAGGAAACAAGGACTTTGTATTTTAATGTCTCTCTGACATTGTGCTGTGATGATACCTTTTTTTGCGTTATAAGAATGAATGGAGTACAAATGTTTTAATAATTGGAGAGATTAGCTTTCAGTATATGACAAATAAGATCGATATATTTCATATAATAGAAGTATTGGTGGAAAATATAGACTATCTTTGAATATATATATATATATATAATCTATATAATATATAATACTATATATATATTAATATATATATATATATTTATTATATAATATATTATTCATTATATATTATTATTATTTTATACAAAATATATATATTATGTATATATTATATATCTTATATATATAATTTATATTAATATATATTATATATTTATATATATCTATATCTATATTATATATATATTATATTATATATATATATATATTATTTATATTATATATATATTAATAAATATATATATATATATT
>JABUQX010009097.1:7500-10000 GCA_015478945.1 Trachelipus rathkii
TTTCTAGAAATTGGGATGTTCGGGGCGCCTTCAGAACTTCTTCTCACCATCATAGTTGCTAGCTCTACATAAAGGCATTGTTCGCCATTATATAGAATATGAATCACATATCTGGGGTAGTCCCATGCATATTCCTCTCCTTGATAAAGTGTAATCTAAGGCTTATCCATCCTTAACTTCGCTATTTACTAACTCTTTTCCAATCTTTATAACCGTCGAATTGTTGCATCACTATTTATTCTATTGTTATTACAATTGAAATTGTTTTTCTGAATTTTCCAAACAACCTTCTTTGAGGAGAGTCCTATACGACTCGTATTTCAGACAGTCTTATCCATTCTCCGCTGAACTCTCATGACCCAGATTAATGACTATACTCAATCTTACATGTACTCTACCGGTAAAGCATGGAACATGTTTTCTTCCCATTTATTTACTATCTAAATATACTTGCATAATTTGGATGTATTAGCGAGGTCCTTTCATCTAGAGCACTTTTTAAATATGATTTAATTGGCAATATTGAAATTGCAATAATAATAAAATTATATGTGTTCTTGTTAAATTACTTCTTATTATGAAAAGGCTAAAAAACACAAAAAAAAAAAAAAAAACATGTTGGTTTAAAAATAAATGGTTTAAAAAGACAACCTGATATTATATATATATATATATATATTATATATATATATCTATATATATATATAATTATTATTATATATTTATTATATAATATTTATATATATATATATATATTTATATAATATTTATACTAGTTTCGATGTTATACAAAACTATATAAATATTAATCTGCGATTATATTGTAGTGTTTTTGATGAAACTGTTTTTTTTTTTCTAAAGGAAAAGAATTTTATCTTTTGCACGTTTTTGTAATAAACATAAAAAGAAATTAGAAAAGAAAAAGAACAAAATAAAAACAAGAACAAAAGAACAAAACTTTTGATTAAGAGAAAAAAAAAGATTGTTCTTATCTTCAATAACACATCACATCTGTACAAACAAACTACGCACGAACATCTTCGGTTATGTTATAACACAGGAATTTCGTAATTCAGGCAACGCTTACAATGCTGACTTTTTCGGTCATGTTGTAGAACAAATATGTTTTTGATAGTCTCACTATATAATATACATATATATATATATATTTACTAAAGATATTTATTATATCTAATTATATATTTAATATATATTCTTCGTATATATTATAATATATATATATTTATATTATATTATTATATATATATTATATATATATATATTTATATATATATTATATATAATAATTATATATTATAATATATATGTTATTATTTTTAATATATGATATATATATATATATTTATATTATATATATATTATATATATATATATTATATAACTTACTATCATATATATATATATATATATATATATATATATATAAATGACTATATATATATAATATATATATTTTTTATATATAATATATATACTTATATATATATTATTATATTATATATATATTATATATGTACAACGAGTATAATAGTCCTTTTTATATATTATATTAATATATTATAATAATATATATTATTATATTATATATTATATATCTATTATATATATATATATATATATATATATATATATTATTTTATATATATTATTATATATATATATATATATTATACGTAATATATATTATTATATATATATTATATATATATATTATATATATATATTATTTATATATATTATATATATTATTATTATATATATATTATAATATATATATATATATATTATATATATACAAATTTTTGTCTGAAGTTTTTTAATAAAAAAAAATTGACATTTTGTTGCATACATGCCTTTGCTTGGCAACATATCCAATTCCCACATAAAAAATGCACAAGTATTTAAAAAAAAATTGGCGACACCTCCCCGACCATATTTTTATAGTTAGCTTCGACGTTGTTAGTTTTTTAAAATGTTTCTTCCATTTTCTAGAATTCTTATCACTTCACCTTATTATTAATATAATCCTTCCTATTTCACGAACCAATTTCATAGTACTAATCAATATATGCATGCAACATAATTTTTTTTTTAAATAACCATTTTTATAGACAGATATTGGCACAAGTGTGGAGCAGTCCTAGTCATGTTATTGTTGTTTGTACCTGGAATTTTATGAATCACGTCTCCTTCCTTCCGTTCCTCACTCTAGAATTTATTCATCGTATCGTTACGTCTGTGACATTCTCACCATAGTCGCAAATGGTTTTCTCATACAACATTTTGTTGATAATCTCAATGACAGATCCTTCTATCATTTTTACTTTCGAAATCCCTAATAACCACAGATCTCTTTCTTAGACTTACACATTACACAACATACACTCACATTCAATATTTTCAGAAAACCTACCTTCTGCAATCAGTATTTACATTCCTTTTCAATCACCCACAATTTAAACACAACATTATATTATAT
>JABUQX010009097.1:15000-20000 GCA_015478945.1 Trachelipus rathkii
ATCCCTAGCCATCGACTCAAGCTCCAGGTTCGCGCTGCCCCGCAGGGTTCGACTCCGACTCCGACTCCGGCTCCGGCTCCGGCACCGACTCCGGCTCCGACTCCGGCTCCGGCTCCGGGCGCGGTTTGGTTCAGCCATCGGTTAGTGTTGATCTGTCTGTATTATTATTATTATTATTATTATTATTATTATTATTATTATTATTATTATTATTATTATTATTATTATTATTATTATTATTATTATTATTTATTATTATTATTATTATTTATTATTATTATTATTATTATTATTATTATTATTATTATTATTATTATTATTATTATTATTATTATTATTACTTATTTTTTATTTCATAACCTCCACCAAGGTTTCTTCTTCGCATCCGTTCTGAAGTTTCAATATATATCTATATAAGTTAGAGTTATCGTATCGGGTTAAAATTTGGAGGGGTGTTAGATGGGGAGGTAACCTCGTCGTAGACGATGTTACGTCCCCATGGGTCCCCCGATGGGGAACCCACCCCCCTTAAAAAATCGAAATGTTCGTAATTGGTTGAAATTTGGTGAGAGGATGCAGAGTTGAATTTCTAGAAATAGTTGATATGTGAATCTGATGAGTTGGCTCCGGCTCCGGTGCTGGCAGCCAACTGCGGTGCCCGGAAGTTAATAACACATTCGTATAACAACAATGTTGGTGTCCTTATAAGGGTTTTTCGAGGTCGCAGAGTTCGAATATGAATGGTTGAGACTTCCTTGAGTATAGGATCCCACAAGAAGGGATCTCCACCCCAAACATTAAATACTGATGTAGAAAGCTGAAACTTGATATACAGCCTTTTTAGGTTGTATCTTAGGTGTATACGGGGTAAAATGACCGATTTTACCAAATTTGGGGGACCAGCCCCCAAATCTGAAATATTGGCGTAGAATGATGAAACTTGGTATACAACCTTCTGAGGATGTATCTTAGATGCCCCCGGGAGTAAAATGACTGTGGGTGCCTCAGATGGGGTACTCACCCCAAAATCTGAAATATTGACATAGAACAACGAAACTTGATAATACAAGCCTTTTTTAGGTTGTAATCTTAGTGTATACGGGGTAAAATGGACCGATTTGAACAATTCTGAGGGACCGGCCCCCAAATCTGAAAATATTGGGGGTAGAAACGATGACAACTCGTATACACCTACCATAAAGGTACTCACATCATATATGGGTTAAATAACCGTACACAGCCTAAATGGGGTCTCCGGGACCCCAAACCTGAAATATTGACCTAGAACGATGAAACTCGATATATACCTTTCATATAAGGTACCCATATCGTATATAGGTTAAATAGCAGTACACATTCCAAAGGGGGGGCCCCAGCCCCACAAAACTGAAATATTGGCGTAGAACAACGAAACTTGCTATACATCTTTCTTATGATGTATCCTCGATAAAGAAAAGAAAAAAAATAAAAAAAATAAAATAAAAATTAAATAAATAAATAAATAAAATAAAATTTCTTTACCCCTCCGAAGGAGTGGTAAGGCCTCAGCCCTTCGGGCTGAGGCCTAAAGCCCGCTTACACCCCTCGGGGTGATCCCCCTCCAGGATCACTACCCTCAAAGGGGGCGCAATCCCCCCGGGTTTTTTCCTCTCGGAAGGTCAACCGTATTGCTTTAGATACTCTTGGTTAATGAAAATGTTTATTCGTAAGTTTAGGTACGTTATGTAAATGATTACTATGACAATGTGAATAACAACTGATGTTAGGAAATGATGAGTTTTTTGTAAGATATTACTGTGTTAGCTGACGATGATGTGTTAGAAACGTGAGCATAGGTTAAGTTTTTGTTGAGTAATGTTAGGTTTGCCCTAGACTTTTGTTAATGTCTACGTTTATTCATAGGTCAAATGATGTTATACTCGAAACGAGTGACACTTTGATGAAGATAGTGTCCAATTCATAGTTCAAGATGGCGGCATCTTTGATAGAAATTGGTCAACTTTTGTTTAAGGGATTTTTGTAGATAATACGCTTTACCTGTTTTGCTAATATGCTCGAAAAGTGGGAACATATCGCGTATTGTATGACCTTAGTTACTTTACCTTGATCAGTAGGGAATTTTTTCAGGATGTTAGCTGATTATATGATACGCTAGGTATTTGGTTTGCATTTTGTACATTATATTCCTAGTTCGCAGTTATGATTTGGTTAGCTTTTAATTGATGCTAAACTTTGTTGGTTAAGCATATATTCGTAGTTTTGGTATATAAAGAAACATTCTTTATGTTATGTTTGTCCAAATGATACTTGAAATAGACTTGAATCAATAGTTCAATAGATCACAGGTGTGGTGGGGCGGGTAGGGGACCTGGCGGGGATGGGGGGCGTGGATTTACTGTTAGCTGATTTAACTGCTTTAAAATTAGTAAATTATTAATTGTATTTATGATATTTTATGCAAAGAACTTATTTTTATGTTATGTTAGGATAAAATTTGTTATTTTTGTTATGTTTGGTTAAAAACTTTGTTATGTTTGCGATTATCGCCTGGGGATTATGATATTTAGCAAGGTTATGATGAATTTTTTGGTAAATACTATAACAATGTGAAAATAACACTGATTTGTTAGAGAAATGAAGAGTTTTGTAAAATATTACTGTGTTAACTGACGATTGATGTGTTAGAAAACGTGAGCCTAGGTAAAAGTTTTTGTTGTGGTAATTGTTAGGTTTGGCCATAAATGAATTTGCTAAAATGTCCTATGTTTATTCCATATGTCAATTGATGTTATACTCAAACGATTGACACTTTGATGAAGATGATGTTAATTCATAGCTCCAGAGTGTTGGTATCTTTGATAGATCGGGGTAACTTTGGTTGAGGGATTTTTGTTAGATGAATGCGGCTTTACCTAATGCTGATATGCTAGAAAAACGGGAACATAGTATATAAAGAACTCATTTTGTGCTATGTTTATCCGAAATGATACTCTAAATGCTACGTAAATCCGTTGTTAAATGTAAAATTAACATTGATATGTTAGAGATATGCTTGAAAAAGAGTGAATAGGTTACGTTTGTTGCTGTGATAGGTTTACTTTACCGCTGTAAGTGTGGAACTTTGTAATGGTTAGTTGTTTATTCTAGCGTAAGGTGTGTTTAGATTTTGTTATTGTACATTATATTCTTAGTTCTGGTAATGCTATGTTAAGCTTTATTAATGTGAAAACAATGTTACGTTAGCATATATTCGTTGGTTGGTATATAAAGAACTTATTCTTGTACTTGTTATTGTTACTGTTGTTGTTGTTAGTTGTTGTTGTGTTGGCTTTGTTGTTGTTTTGTTGTTGTTGTTGTTGTTGTTTGTTGTTTGTTTTGTTGTTGTTTGTTGTGTTGTTTGTTGTCTAACGAGAATATATACCCTTTTGAATTGATATGGTTCGTTCGTGCGTTGTATTCTCTTGTTTACTTTCTTCTGATTGGCTGAAAGAAAGATCTCATTACCTATAAGGGTTGTTTACGCATACGATTTCCATCAGTAAGACATTTTTTCGCTGTACTGGTACGATGAACATCTCCACCATCTCTTACGCTGTTGTTGATATCTTCACAGGGATTTCGTTATTCCGCCCAACGATGTGTCAATTTATATTTAATCGTAACCGAATGGCGACCTGCTACATTGCTCATATTCCTACCAGCGGGTCAAAATATAATAAGTATGCATTCACTTTATGCAAAATGGTTTATAAGCAATACAATCATTTTCATGTTGTAGACTTGTATATCTTTCTGACAGGGGACGGCAGTCCTAAAAAGAAGAAATGCTATTGGGATCAGGTATGAAAAATTTTTGTTAAATATTACTCATGATAATGTAAAAAACTTTGGTAGGTTTGCATATATTCGTTGGTCTGTATGATAATCGGTCAAGGTTTATGATACATTTTTTTGAATAAATGTTACTGTGTCAAGTTAAAGATTAAGGTTAATATGTTTAGAGATATGGTTGGAAGAAAGTATGAACAGGGTTACGTTTTGTATGCAAACGTTAGTTACCTTACGGTATTAAGTGATGGAACTTGTTAATGTTAAACAGTTTATTCGTAATGAAGGTTGTGTTAGGTTTGTCTTTGTACATTATTTTCTTAGTTCAGTTACGCTATGTTAGTTTTATTGATGGGGAAACTTTATTATGTTAGAGTATATTCGTTGATCAGTAAGATAATTAACCATGTGTGAGAATTTTGTTAAATGTTACCGTGTCAGTGTAAGATTAACGTTAATATGGTTAGAGTTTAATGCCTTGAAAAAGTAAGATTAGGTTACTTTGCATACCATGTTAGTTGTTTTTACTGGTGTTAAGTGTGGAACTTTGTTAATGTTACAGCTTTATTCGTGTTTTAAGGTGTGATAGGTTTTTGTCTTGTACATTATTTTCTTATTCATGTAACGATATATTAGCTTTATTGTGTGGAAACTTTTACGTTAGAGTATATTCGCTGCTCTGTATGATAATTAACCAATGTTGTTGAAATAAATTTTAGTTATATTACCAATGTTTACGTGTAAATTTAACATCGTTATGTTGGAGGATATGGTTGAATAAGTAAGAATAGTACGTATTTGCCATGCTATGTTAGTACTTTACTGTGTAAGTGTGGCAACTTTGTTAAGGTTAACAGTTTATTCTTGCTTTAAGATGTGTCTGGTTTGCCCTTTGTACATTATATTCTTAGTTCAATTGATGCCTTGTTAGCTTTATTAATGTGAAAACTTTGTTTACGTTAGAGTTACTCATTGGTCGTATGATAATTACATAGCGGTTATGGTAAAATTTTTTTGTTTACATATAACCATGTTAAATGTAAAATTAACATTGTTTTATGTAGAGACATGCTTGACAAGTGTGAAATAAGTTAAGTTTTTTGGATGTTTATGTTAGTTACTCTTTACTGGTGTTAAGTGGTGAAACCTCTGTTAACGTTAACCGTTGTATT